>DWLH01000292.1:0-24268 GCA_018249795.1 Heliconius telesiphe telesiphe
TGTCGAGGCAAAGCGCGGCGTTGAGTTCTGCCACTCAACACGCAATGCCTCCAAAATTCGGCAGAAAGTGGGGAACGGAGTGTCTTAACACTAGGTTCCCTCTGCCTACCTTGCTGTGTGCGGGATATAGCGTGAATAATTATAATAATTTAATTTTAATTTTTTTAACTTAAGATTGCGGTCGTACGCTCTCATTTTGTGTCAAATTAAATACAATTATAAATTTGCAGGAGCTTTTATATCAATATAATTTTGCATTTTTGAGATTATTTCCTTTACTAATACTAAAAGTTTTCACTTTTTTCCCAAATCTTATAACTCTAGGTACGGAGAAAATTTTAGAGGTTGTGATTAGTTTTACACATTCAGCTTATGCATACGTTTTGTATGAACTTAACTACAAATATAAATTTGTAATGTTTTTTTTCTTTACAGTACCTATAAATCTCCACTTGTCAGACATTTTTCTTTATTTGTATAGGCACTCTAAAGGTTTTAAAAATAAAAAAGTATCCTATATCTTTTCTACTATCTCTAAGAATATATGTACAAAGTTTCTGATTTGCTTTGGCGTGAAAGCGTAACAAACGAACCTACATTCACATTTCTAACATTAGTATGAATTATTTTTGTTAGATACCTCCACGCGATCTCGAGATAAATGATCTTGAAAGACAGACAGACGGACAGCAAAGTGATCCTATAAAACATTTCTATATGGAACAGGAACATGTTTTTTATTTCTTTAGTTTATATTTATATTAACGGACCCGCGCGGCTTTGTCTGTTTGAACTATACGAATAAACCGAAAAAATAAAATTCTTAATATTAGAAAATAAGTAAGCAGGAAATTCAATATTAAAAACAAACCATTCGGCTCGTAGGCTAGCTAAACTAAAAAAGCGACTGAAGTATTTATTATAAAGATGTACAGTAAGCTATAATTTCAATCTAGATAAAAATAGAAATACTAAAGGTGATTATTATATTTATTTGATAAGGATGAACAGTAAATTATAGAAACTAGAACTAACAATAACCCTATACATTTATATTTAAATTAAATATTTTAAAATAGTTATTGTGGCTCAACATGCAGAGATAAACATATACCATTAGGACTTTTTTATAGACTTTTTAAATGATTGTTTTTTTATACATCATTGTTTTTTAGTATCTCATAAGGTTGAGTTTATATGTGTTCATAAGCCATTTTAGACGATCTTTTCTGGAAAAAAACAAAAATTCTTGTTGCTTAGCAACGGTTGTTATTAATATGTCAGACAATAAATTGTATATCAAGTAGAAAGATATTTTAATCTTATATATCGAGTATTTTACAAATATGAGAAAAAAAACAGCCTATGTTCATCCGAAGACCCTCAAATTATCTGTATATGAAATTTTATCACAATAGGGTGAGCGGTTTGGCCGTAATTGCGTTACAAACAGACAGATAATCAATCAGACACAGTTACTTTCGAATTTATCATATAAGAATGGACAAATCAAGATAAAAATTGTGGAACGGATTGCAGAAAAATTTAGAGGCTCCATTATATTTTTAAAACAAAATCATGTCATAATTGTATATTATTTCATATATATGATGTATGTGTCTTTTTCAGTTTTTACTGTTTAGATATTCTGTTCTCGATCAAAGTAAACTTCTAATTTGATTTAGACGATGATTCCAAAAATTGGCAGAATTCTAACTGATTCTAATTCAGTTCATTTTCAAGTTGTAGCAATTTTGGCTTATATCCAAAAGTGATAATGTTTAGCTCATTTTCACCCAAGTCTTTAAAAATAGAACTGTATGAGCAGGCATATATATTATATTTGAATCGCCCTTCGGTGTATTTTTAGAAATTGAATTCATAGAAATCCTCGCTACATTTAGGTTTTGACCGATTACGTTACGTGCGTTCATTGTGATAAGTACTAAAAGATACTACTAGCGGCCCGAACGCGGCTTCGCCCGCTTATACTTTTTGTTATATTATAGCCACATTATCCAAAATCTTTGAATAAATTGTCGTCTATGTGTTATAGTGTTGTATAAATTAAAAATATAAATATTATTGTACACTAACATTCAAATCCGTACTGTTTTGGTGCAAAAGCTTAAAAAGCAGATATGCATTAATCCTTTTACCGTTTATATATATATTTTTAATATTTTTCGGTTTAAAAAAAAAACTGTAAATTGTGTTAAAGGCGAATTGTCAAGTCTTTCCAAAACAGCTATTGTAAGAGAACGCTGAAACTGACGTCGTTAAAGTTGATGGTTGCACAGATTACTTTACGTGACATCATTTTATTATGACGCAACAATATATTCATCAAAAAAATCTCATAAAAGACACTCGCTATTATAAAAAGTATTTTGCGGAATAGCTTAACAGTATAAATACATGTGTTGTAGTACGATTTATATACATTGTTTCAACGAATCTTAAAATAAAACAAGAAATGTTGGATCTGAAAAAACAATATATAGCAAAATTGTAAAGTAATCCCTCGAGTCAAACTCTATAGGTACCAAGTTCCTTACCAATATTTATTTATTGACGTTAGGTACTTTGACACTTTTGTGAATATATTCAGCTATTGGTGTGAAATGTTTGCGTTTAAGGTTAATTAAAAATAACTTTGTAACGATATGTGTAATGTTTTTGTACTGTGTTTTGGTAGGCACTAACTTAATTTCTAATATAATATAAAAAAATATACATTGTTTTTAATAGGGATGTTACGAAGGTGGTTTTAACGGAACTAAAACTGGAGTCAGAGTTTCTAAATTTGAGCCGGAGTCGGAGCCGGAATCGGAACCGAAACCGGAGCCTTAGTTGAAGTCATAGTATATTTTGTCGTTTAGAAAACGTATAAAAACTTTGTCGCGGGTTCGAGTCCGCATCAACGTTTAAACTTTTATACGTTTTCTAAATAAGTATTTTTCTTTCCGAAGGGTGGAGAAACACTTTAAAAATTTTAAAATATATATTTTCTCACCAAATTTACATGCCTCTAGTAACTTTTGCAAATATATCTTCTCACTCTCACTTTGCAGTATTCACACAAATTTTATTGAAGTAGTTAAAAATGTTTACTTTTAGCTTTATCGCTCAATTCAAATGTCTATCTTAATAATTAATTAGCTTCACGCTATATCCCGCACACAGCAGGGTAGGCAGAGGGAACCTAGTGTTAAGACACTCCGTTCCCCACTTTCTGCCGAATTTTGGAGGCATTGCGTGTTGAGTGGCAGAACTCAACGCCGAACGAACGAAATATCTTTATTTATAAATAATGAAAAAATATACTCATTAGGAAACCTCAAGTATATTAAATTTAAAGTGACGCTCATATAAGAAAGAAAGAAAGAAAAGATGTAGGTTTTAATTGAGTATTTACCAATTTATGTATATATACATATGTACAAATAAACAAATCCCAATTTCCTCTTCCATTTTATGCGAAGCGAATAAAATTCACGTATTTTGATGGGTTTTAAATTGCCGTCGGGCGAAACGTACTAGCACGTGCCTTACGCAAATCCCTTGATGCTCTACCTAAATGCAGCCTGTATGTGAAATTAAATGCTTACGTATTGCGTAGAAGGTGGCGGAATATTTTTTTTGTATAATTTTACCCAAAATAATCTGTTTTAATATTAAAAGCGTAAGCCTCGAAACAACATGATATATTTTTTAAAGATATTTTATGTATATCTTATTAATTGCCAGAAAATTAGTTAAAAGCAATGAAGTAGTGACGGTTAAAACAAATAGTAAAAGTTCTTCGTTCAATACATTACATTGTAAACAGAAACAAGTCCATATCTATTAAATGACGTAAATAGTCAATATTAACTTATTTTCCTGTTAGATACGTAATACGATTTAATAATATACCTATGCTTGTTATCCGCTTCTTTTTTTTATGATATTAAAGTGTATTTAGGAAGAATTGGTTGGTTATTTTAGTATGGTTATTTATATTGTTGACAGTTAATAAATTGTAAGTTTAATCCTTTGGGATTATATTTTATTTTGCTCCTAAAAATTGCCAATTTTAAAAGAAAAATGTTTAGTTTTCGTTATTTTTATCTATCTAGATACATACGCACGGCAAACGCAGTCGTCCCAAGGTAAGCCCTTATCCTTATGCGGGAATCTGGGATAAAAGCCTATATGTTGTTCACAACACCTTCTATCGGCCACTGAAAGTTCAATAAAAAAAAAAAATTGACGATTTTTTAGTAATATTATAGTAATTTTTCTTTTGTTTTTGTCAACAAACAAACAAACAAGCTCTTCCGCTTTATTATACTATAATCTATACTAATATAATATAGCGGAAGAGTTTGTTCGTTTGTTTGTTTGCTTAAACGCTAAGATCTCTGGATCTACTGGTCGGATTTACTTTGTTTTTGGTTTGTATGAAAGCTGGATTCTTCAGAAGTGCTATAGGCTATAACTATAAATATAACATTACATTACACATATATTCTAAATATATTAAAATACTTTCTAATTTGACATGCAATTTATTCTGCCATGTTAATAACAACCGATCGTTGCTAAGCAATGGTTTGCAAAGTTTGTTGTTTTAGGAAAACGTCACCCAAAATGAACTTGCTTGCTTGATATTCATAATTATGAACATAAATATAATAGTCACTTTTAGCATTTTATCTAGATTGAAATTATAGTTTACTGTATAACATTCTTATAAATAATTAAGGATATGTCACTGATTCGAAATGACCTAGCCTTCGGGTGGCATAGTATGACCTACGCAAATGGGCAGAATTTTTTATACATTTACGAAATATTGTTAATTTTTATGTAATTATTTGCTGTTTATAATAAATTTAAATTACACTTTGGTTCTCTACTTCTTTTCTTGGCGTGGTCTAAAGTTCGGTTCTGCGCGACATTGCCCGCTACTTTTTATTTATTATTTATCTATACTATTGAAAATACATTTATATTGAAACACATTTATATAGAAAACTTACGAACGAAAGTTATTTCATCATCAAGGAAATTTAATAAAGATAATTTTCGGCTTTTATCTATACTAATATATAAAAGCCGAAAATTATATTTGTTTAAAATAAATTATGTTTGTTCAAACTCTAAGATCTCTGGATCTACTGGTCCGATTTATATACTATTGTATGAAACTACGTTTTTCAGAAGTGATATAGGCTATGTAATATTATGGTACACGTATTAGTTAGCATTAAATAACGAAATAACTATAATAATGAGCGCCATCGAATTGCTTTAAGCGCGTGCGCTGCAAATATAGTAAAATCTATGTCAGTACATTGTATGGAAGAATTGTTCTATTTTATTAGTTCTAAAAAAAGACCGTGATACGGTATATCTATCTCTCATAAATAAGTCACAATAAGATATTTTGTGATAAAAAAATAATTGAAAATTGCAAGGTGATATTTCAACGTTTTTTATTTGATAAAGATATTGAAACTTACGAGCGAAAGTTATTCCATCAAGGAATTTTTAAAAAGAAATACAATAAAAAAAACGTATACTTTTTGAGAAAATATAAATTTTAAATAATTCAACGCTCCGTTTACGGCCGCAAGTATAGGCATGAGTTCAGCGGGGGACACCCTTGCCGCCGATATCGTCCTCGCAAGCAGCCATGTTAGTGCTTGCACTTTCTCAAAATTATTGAATGTATAAATTATATTAATATTAATTATATAATTTTTGTTGATTATCCTATGGAAAATGCAGGATAATAAAACAATTATAAGTGGTATGCGAGTGAAGCCGCGAATGGGCCGCTAGTATATTATAAAAGTATAGATAATGTCAACTAATCTTCAGTGCATTTATATTCCGCGCTGACGAAATTTGGTATAGTTGAAGCAATTATTAACTATACAATTTTGTAGAATATAGTTATGAAGTAGTTACAACTAGCGAATAAAGAAAAGAAAAATAAATAAAGCCAAAATCTTTAACGGCTATTCTAAATAGATATAGCCCTACCCTATGCCCAAGTTAAAAATAATAACGAAATAAAAACAATATTTCATTTAAATTATATAAATTATCACTTGTTTCGATAATAACAGTATCGAGTCCGGCCCTGTAGCGGAGGTCGACACTTTCCGACCATAAATAGGGCGATAATTGCAGGAAAGATAGCGCTTATTTATAAGGCTAATGCCGTGCAAATAGAAAATAACTGGAAGGAAGCATGATACTATTTTTCTCGAGCGGTAGTTTTTTTAATGAAGCAATATAAACCCTCGGGCATTATTCTCTTCTAAGTTCTAAAAAATGTTTTATGTAGAAAAGAAATGTAAATTTTACCTTTTTGATTTTTTTTTATCAGCTTCACGCTGTATCCCGCATACAGCAGGATAGGCAGAGGGAACCTAGTGTTAAGACACTCCATTTCCTACTTTCCGCCGCGTTCTGGAGGCATTTCGTGTCAAGTGGCGCTAAACGCCGCGCTTTGTCTCGACACCAGAGCGAAGAAATGAAAATATAAATGTAAATAAATATTTCATTTTCTCGCCACCGGCAATTCATATTAGTCATTAATAAATGTACTCAATTTTTTTTATATTATACTATATCTATTATAGGTTATAAATCTTTGTCTTTACCTGATTTCAAGAAAAGTATATTAGAGCAAAAATTTATTTAGGACTATTCTTAGTTGCTTAAATTATATTACTTTTACTGTAATATCTATAAAATTTTTTTTAAATGTCCGGGTATACTTTATTATTCATAAACTATTCCCGGACATTTAAATAGTATTATTTAAGCTACGTATATGAGGCCAGTCGTGGCGCAGGGGCACAAAGAGTGATTGTAAACGCGACAAGATGTGGGTTTTATTCTAAATAATTTTAAATATTTAATAATTTCATTTCTTCGCTTTGTTGTCGAGGTAAAGAACGGCGTTGAGTTCCGCCACAAAATACGCAATGCTTCCAGAATTCGGCAGAATGCCTTGCCTACTGTGTGCGGGATACAGCTTGACGCTATAAAATAAAAAAAATAGTTATAGTTAATATAGATAGCTCATGCTTATGAGTACCATTAATAAATTCTTAAAACATACGAGTACATATGATACGAAAATTTACTCTCCAATGATAGAAGTCAAGTGGCAATACGAAATACAGGTCAAGATGAGAAATAATTTTAAAGTATATTAATATTAAAGAACAGGCATACTATTTATATTTTAATAAGAATTCTTTATTCATTTAAATACTGAAAAGATAAAAATAAAATTAAATCAGATCAGCTTTACGCTGTATCCCGCACACAGCAGGGTAGGCAGAGGGTACCTAGTGTTAAGATCGCCTCGCTTTGTCTCGACACCAGAGCGAAGAAATAAAATAAATAAATAAATAAATACAGTACGCGTAGTACGCGTTTATAGTCATACTTCGTGCCTCTACGCCACGACTGGCCTCTACTAAAAAGAAAGATTTAAAAAAAAAACCATATATTATCAAATATCGCGCAGAAATGGGGACCGCGGTAATGACACTGGGAAATGTCAGGAGATGTTTGAATGTCTAGCCTCATTTCGTTTAATGGCGGTCGTTTGAATTTCGCATCCACGTACATACATCTACTTATTTTAGTCGAGTTTACATGGCCGTTTTAATATATTGGCTGTGATATTGTGCTTAATACGTTGTTTTCACTTGATAAATCTTTGTTTTTTAGGGTTCCGTACCTTTTAGGTGTAGAACGAACCGTTATAAGATCACTTTGCTGTCTGTTTGTATGTCGGTCAAGAGCCTTTATCTCAGGAATGCTTGGAGATATTGGGTTGAAATTCAAATCATATACTCAGATCTACTGTTCCATCATTTTGTAAAAAAATCATATTTTTACATTTATTAAAAAAAGGTATAGTCGTTTATATCGCAATCAAAATCGTATTTCGACACTAGAAAGGGAATCAAAATTAATAGGGTCCTTCTGGTTGACCTAGAATTATGAAATTTGGCAGCTAGTATTTACAGATAGTACTAACAAATAATCAGAAAATTATAATAAGAAACGACAATATTTATTATATTTATACGACAATATTTATTATATTTATTTATATTATATTTATATTTCATTGTCTCGAGTGGGAATCGAGTCCACAAGCTGCCCCGTTAACAGTCACACGGTTTGTACCCCTGCGTCACGACTGGCCTCCTAGTTAAATGTTAAAGATCATAAACTGTCATTCCGAAACATAAAAATAATACTAGTAACTTTTGGTTAGATTTTTTTAATACAAAATACAACAAGAATATACATAAGATTAGTACAAATGAAATGCATTGGCTAATTCCCAACATAGTTTTTATAATCTATATATTTCTCTATCTACTAATAACTCTAACACAAAAACTAACATTCAAGCTTAAATATTCGGTTCTACATTAAAAAATAAATGATGTGTTATAATCCCATAATAAATCTTTATGTGGTTTTCCATAATAATTATCATTCAAAATACCAAATAGATTCACAGTGACGCAAAAAAATAGAGAAAAGAGAACCTTTCCACGCTATGAAGAAAATTGCAACAATATAGCAGTCAATTTTGAAAACAATAGAAATGTGAAATTAAATAAACAAATTCACCTTTACCTTCATTGCGCTCTTTCTAATAAATACGTTGCTTGAACTTTGTAAAATTTAAACTTTTAAAGTGCATTAGCCTTAACTATTTAAGCAATAAAACGTCTTTGAAACGGATTTAATTAAATATACGATAAGAGTAAGAATCGGGGCTATCGTGGCACAGTGGAACAGAGTCTAACTCTTAAAGTGGTAATTGCATGGGCGTATCAAGAGATATTTTCCAGGGCTTGGGACTTTGCGTTGAACAGATCTGTTCGTGTAAATGTTTGATTTTATAAAAATTTTTATTAGTAAAATTAGTCAAGTGGGGAACGGAGTGTCTTAACACTAGGTTCCCTCTGCCTACCCTGCTGTGTGCGGGATACAGCGTGAAGTAAAATTCCTGGAGTGGGTACAATACTCTCCTGGGGTGGGCACGAATCACTCGACCCCCCTATTTTTAAGCCCATAGATAGTTGTTCGTTCGATCTTCACTCAGAATAATGAATTATTTTCATTTCTCTGTATCAGTAGGCTTTAAAGTGCAGTGCAATGTTCCCTAAGAGACAAAGAATTAAACATAAAAAGACGAACAAAATATAAAAACTTACAGTTTACTGTTACAATTAAATCGTAAATAATAGATTTATTTTGTGAGATTAAAGTTTTTGTTGCGGTTATCCGACATGTTGACGTTAAATTATGGTTCCGAATTTAGTGAAAGAAATCTTGTTTGCGATAGCGTCCCGCTGTGGTCCTATTGTACCTCGCCGGATGACAGGGTTGATCGAACTCTTAAATTGCAGCAATTGTGGAATATTTCCATCATTTATTAAAGATATTTTTATATATTTGTGTAGAATAACTAATGATAAATTTAGGATTTTTTATAAAATACTATTTTATTTTCACGGATACATATATTAAGTGAGTTTAGTGTTTTGGAATATACTTAAGTTTTAATAAATATCAAAGGACGTTGTAATGTAAATATTTGTAGTGTTAACACTACAAATATTTACATTACTTCTACTCTATTAAATCTTATACTTACATAAACTATATATTTTAAAGTTTCAAACTATATATTTTGAGATATTGTTTGTAAAAACGTAATTTTTTAAATTTTTTTAGATGTTGCGTGTTGAGTGGCGAAACAGAAAACCGCGCTTTTTATCACAGTGTGGAAATAAAAAAAAACCATAATTCCAAGTTGGGATTAAACCTGCAATGACCGCGCTTACAGTCAGACTCTATGCCACTTCGCCACGGCGGCCTTAAATTCAAACATATATTTTTAATGTTGATAAGATTTCATAATTACAATAACGAAAAGTTTAATAATTATTTGCCTTTTTGGAATTCTTAATCAGAATTGTCCTCTGGAAGTATAATGTACTTATTAAATTTAAATAAAAATAGAGGCCAGTCGTGGCGCAGAGGCACAGAGTATGACTGGTTCAAACAATCGACTGGTTGTGGGTTCGATCCCCACTCGAGGACATTAAATATTTATTTACATTTATATTTTCATTTCTTTGCTCTGGTGTCGAGGCAAAGCGCGGCGTTGAGTTCCTCGCAATGTCTCCAGAACTCAGCGGAAAGTGGGAAACGCAGTGTCTTAACACTAGGTTCCTTCTGCCTACCTTGCTGTGTGCGGGATACAGCGTGATGTATTAAACAAATATATTTAATTATTTGCTGCCTTTCATCATTACATTTCTAATAAATTCAGTTCTATGTAACAATGAAATCATTTAAAATAATAGCGGTTACTGAGTAAAAAAGCAAGAAAAAAGTCTACCGACATAAGTAGACTGTAAAAATTAAAACTACTTTGCATGTTCATAATATGTGTCTATATTCAATTATATTGTAATTGAATATATCCACCATATACGATTTATTTATAATAGGTTTTATTGACGATTCTTCTCTTCCTGGAGTGCCTTTGCGACTTATACCACCTAAGATACTTAGGCGACCTAAGAGTTTGTCGATTATATTAGTAAATTTTAAATCATATATAACTATAATAATAAAAAATAAAAAAATCAACTTCACGCTGTATCCCTCACACAGCAGGGTAGGCAGAGGGAACCTAGTGTTAAGACACTCCGTTCCCCACTTTCCGCCGAATTCTAGAGACATAGCGTGTTGAGTGGCGGGACTCAACGCCACGCTTTACCTTGACACCAGAGCGAAGAAATGGAAATATAAATTTCAATAAATATTTCATTATTTACGCCACTGCGCCACGACCGGCCTCAATTACTACTATAACAATAATAATATAAATATATTAATAATATAAAATATACTTGTTGATATATTTCATTTATGTTTACAATACAAGCGAGACCATAAAGTAACAGTGTTACAAATTCATTGCAAATACAACACTTAATTAATGCAACAAACTTTCGGGTGTTAGTTTAAAACAATTCGTATGTAATTGGTAGTGGCAGTCTAGGAAATTTCGGTGCGCAATAAGACACCATAATAAAGTCCAGTCCAATAAAGCGGAGTTCATAATAACTTTAATAATGTGCGGCTACCCTCGAAAAGTTTAGAAACGTTAGATTACAGTATCGGATATAATATGCGGATGCTAATGTGACCAGAACGAGTTTTCCGTTTGTTATTTGTATTTTATTTGATTGCCGAATTATTAACTTTTAATACAGAGCATATTTTGTAATATTTTTATTCAGTTTCACGCTCTATCCCGCATATATCAGGGTTCCTAAATTAGGTTCCTTCTGCCTACAGGAAATCTAGTGTTAACACACTTCGTATCACTACCCCACTTTCTGCTGTATTTTCAAGGCATTGTGTGTTGAGTGGCGGCTCAATTGAAAATTGATCCCACACACTCTAAATTCCATTTTAAACATACTGTAATAAACTGTAATTTTATGACTTACAAAGCGAAATTTACACTTTAAGGAAAATATTTTACGCAGCCGTGTGATCTCGGCCTAGAATAGGATCATCCTGGTACTGGTGGTGTCGTAAGAGGCGACTAAAGTACGTGTGGTAGAGTCACATCGCCAGCAATGGCAACACGCATGGGCAGACTCTACCGGATCATTATCACCCCCGGCATTTAAAACCGGCGTGAAGTAGTGGCTTTATGTCATTGCGTTTCGCATCAGGTAATGCCGGGCTCCGGCGCCCAACACTTCTTAAAGGCCGACAACGCACCTGCAGCTCCTCTGCTGTTGCATGGGGTCGTGGGCGGCGGTGATTACTTACCATCAGGTGACCCGAACGCTCGTTTGCCTTGTCTTTTCCATAAAATAAAAAGACTCTAAGAGGCACATTATCGAGTCTTGCTACGTTTTATTTTTTTTATATATTTATATACTTATAGTCATTGTTAGCCCCAATCAGTATTATAAAATGATGTTGTGATGATCATGTTTCTGTTAGAAATACTTTTATCTCATCGGTATAGTGTTACATACAATATATCTAAGATGGATAAAAAAATATATACAGAATGACGTATCATTTACTTTCTTTTTGGGCATTAAGCAGAACTGCAAAATATAATTGAATATAAAAAATACCTTGTACAACTTTCTTCAAAATTATTTTATACCGCGTCATTCACAACAATAATAATATATTACACATTTACACAGAAATTACATTTAAGTCAAAATCTACAGACTACGTTTAAGAATAATAATATCATTCTGGAGAATTCCATGTAAGAAGATGCTTGTGCAAATTGCAATTTAAATTTAAACGACATTGGAATAAAATTTAATGAGTTTTAAGAAGTTGTCTTTGTTTATAGAGACCTTTTTTGTTTGTAAATGAACGACAATGTAAACGCATTATGTTGGCTCCAACAACATTTAAAATGGAAACGTTAACTAGTAGATTTCTTTTTCCGTGTTTGAATATTTTCGGATCTGAATATTAATTTATACAGTTTTAATGAAGTGTTTTTGCAACGACACAACACAAAAAACATTTTTGACTACTATATATTAAAAAAAAACATGGCTTGCTCTGCTGTAGCTAAAAGTGAAACTATTAATACCTACGTATATTGAGCAGAATTTTGCTATTGTATACCTACAAAATATATATGTATATATATTTCTATGTATCTATATATAGATATTTCTATAATAATACCAGCACTAGCTGAAAGTTTCATGGAAATTCATAAATATTGGAAAATACAGATAAAATTACAAGAACGACACATCCCTTTGAGAGTGTGTGACAGAGATGTTTATTCTTTTATTATATAACGCTTTTTGATGTTGTCGTTAAAAATCTAAAAATAACTCTTGTTGCTTTTTAACTTTTAAAGGAGCTTTAAAGTAATTTCCGTTCCCGAATTAATGATGTCTGACAATCACTCAACAACATTCAATCATTACTGATCGAAAAGTAGTCTTTCCTTTTGGCCTCACTTCTCAACGAAGTCAACCCTCATTAGGATAATATTATTCTGAGGAAAAAATGGAGTTCTTCTAATTTTCGTATAACGGTCCATTGGAGGGGTAGAAAAAATAAATTATTTGTCGTGGTCGTTTCAAATATTTTCTGCTATAATCAAATGTTAAATATTTTATTAATGACTTTAAAGATTAGTATAGATATGAAGTTTGAAAAGAAAAAATATTAATTTAAATTTGTTTTGGGCGTACCAATAAAATAATATATACGGATTAAAACTAACACATGAATAAAAATATATTTAATTTCAATTATTTATTAATTTATTCTTTGTAGATGCGACAGGTTGTGGATTCGATACCCATTCGAGTAAATGAAATATTTAATATTTTCATTTCCTCTTCATTCCTCATTCGTTTCCTCTGGTAACGAGGCAAGAGGCAGCGCAGACTTTTGCCACTCAATACGTAATACACTCAGAATTTGGCCGAAAATGTGGAACGGAATTATTTTAATTATAAAAAAAATGTCCAGCAACAAAAGTTTTCACATAATAATCAGGGCAAATTTCTTTAGCGTATAATACGCTTAATACGCGAACTGACGTGTTTTTATAAAAAATATATTGCTATGATATTTTCCATAATTTTTAGTGCTACATAAGGGGCCTTTCAAGCCCCATGTCGATACTACTGTTACAAAAAACCACTTAAGTGATGAAATGTTAATATACACGGATATCGGTAATTGATTATCATTTAAATGTCAACCATACAAGAAGTCTTAGAAGACCAGAGGAAAACCACGGTAAATGTTATTTATGTAACCATATTGGTTAATATAAGTAATGAACACATTATTACTTTAATTAAATATTTGAAAATTTTATATCAGCATTTGAAATATAATTTTAAAACATAATAGAAATAATTAACAGCGCTAAAACGTTTTACAAATTAGGCTTTCCAAATAAACAACCAAATGGACCTGCCGCAGTACCTACTGACAGTCAATGTTCCTATGGTAGAATCATTAAAGCGATCGAGCTGTCGATATATATATATATTTGAAAATTGTATATTAAACAGAACATTTGAAATATACAGATACATAAACAGAACTATTTAATAATATACATTTAGGAATAATTAACAGCGCTGAAATATACCAAAAATTAGGCTAATTCCAAATTAACAACCAAATGGTAACAGCAGTACTGACAGTTTACAACGTTTCAATAACACAATCATTAAACCGACCGAGCATACCATTATAATGACGTCGTATTGAATCCAGTCAACGTGACCAAAAAGATTTATTTCAGTTTGTTTACATTCTGTTACCGACAAAAGCAAATAGCAATATAAAAAGATAACATGCAGAGCGCGTTTATCCCTCTGTCTCGCTGGAATCAATGTCGTTGTAAGCCTCGTATATTGGTCCTTTATACTGCACCTGTTGTACAGAAGTGACAAGTTTTATCTTTGGTTCTGGATTTTGATTGAATTAATGTTTTGATTTTAACCTTTTTTATTTCATTGTTTAAGGCCAGTTATGGCACAGGAATATAAACATGCGAATGTAAACGCGACGGGTGTGGGCTCGATTCTCACTCTGGTAACAGGACAATGCGTGGCGTTCAGTTCCGCTAAATGCAATGTCCGGAAATTTGAACGGAAAGTGGGCAACGGAGGGTCTAAACACTATTGTCAGTGAGACAAAGGGCCTATATTGATAATTGCGAGATATAGCGTGAAGCTGAAAAATATATAGTTATTTTTGACATTCATTTGATATATTATAATAAAATTAAAATCTAATATTACAAACGCAATTTGATGCTACGCGTCTAGCTCAAGAACTACAGATACATTTCAAAAACATACTTATCATTTCTCTATCAGCTTCACGCTGTATCCCGCACACAGCAGGGTAGGCAGAGGGAACCTAGTGTTAAGACACTTCGGATTCTGCCGGATTCTGGAGGCATTGCGTGTTGAGTGGCAGAACTCAACGCCGCGCTTTGCCTCGACACCAGAGCGAAGAAATGGAAATATAAATTTAAGTAAATATTTCATCTCCTCAACTGGGGATCGAACACACAACCAGTCGGTTTTACAGTCACACTATGTGCCCCTGCGCCACAACCAGCCTCTATCATCATATCATTATATTCATATCATTTCTCTATTTAATCAAAATAAGAAACAATATATCATAAGACATCACATATAAAAAGATCCCGAATATTAAATGATATATCCCTAAAAGTAGCCCGAAAGAGCGCTCACGACATAACTCATACCAACGATAAGAGGATATTAGAGGTATAAACTGGCACAATGGCGGGCGAGCGCCACAAGACAGATCGCCTCTCAGGGGTGACGTCACGAGGTCGCACTTATATTTTTAGCAATTACTTTGAATAGTAAACATTATGAATATACAACCTATTTATGATCATTAATTTGTGAAATGTTATGAAATGGATGTAATTGTTCTATATTGTAGACTTGTGACAAAACCTATGCAACAATTTAGTTAACTCATAGGAGGTCAAACAAACAACTGTCGTGTTTGCAGTCTGACGCTGTCTCATTGCGACACAATGGGCTTGAATACTATGAAAATCTAGATTTTTGATAATTTGAGGTCAGTCGTGGTGCAGTTGAACCAGTATGTGACTGTAATCGTGACAATTTATGGGTTCCATTCCCACGCGAGGAAATGAAACATTTAATATTTTCATTTATTCACTTGCCGCGCTTTGGCCGACGCCAAAGCACGGCGTTGAGTTTCAGCATTCAACACGCAATGTCTCCAGAATTCAGGAAAAAATGGGGAACTGAGCATCTTAATACTAGGTTCCCTCCGCCTACCCTGTGAGCGAGATACAGTGTGAAGCAAAAGTTTAGTTACCTCAAAGGAGGTCAAAAACACACCTAGCGTGTTTGCAGTCAGACGCTGTCCCACTACGTCACGATGGGCTTAAATACTATGAACATCTCGATTTCTTAAAACACTTATTATTCTTAAGTAACGAATTTTAAATTAAGCTTTCAAAGTGGCGAGTAACAGGTTTAATTACCTCATCATCTTCACTACACTTGGCAAAGGCGAAGCAATCACTACTAAAAGATGTAGCCTGAAAACTTGTTTCACCTTTTATTATGTCTATAAAATTTTACAATTTCATTACGTTCAAACTAAACGTAAAAGTTTTCACTATTGAATTTTATATTTAGTAAATAATTTCGAACCAAACAATTTACTCTAAGTATTGAGAGATTGTAAACTCTTGCTAAGAAAGTTTCAGTTTCCTTCGTTTAACACCTCTTTATATGAAAAATCATTCACAGTTCAGGCAATACGGTTATGGAACTCACTTCCTAAACTTCCTATACATACTGATTAGCGATCCGTCTCCGAATTAATATTGGATTGAAGTAATATTTTCTTAACCTTATCTATTTTCTTTAATATATCTTTTTATCCATATTTTTATTAATTTAATTTATTTTTGTCTTATGTATTATGTTTTTGTATTCAGGTTTTATATGTTTATACATAAAAACAGTTTCTATCTGTATCTTGCACATATTAGAGCGGAGAGAATTAAAGAATATTAATTGCTATCGACCTCGTCCATTACAGAATTAAGATTAAGGAATTGCCAAGGGCTAAAGATAACCATGATATTTACAAGTAAAATTTGCTTCACGCTGTTTCCCGCTCTCAGAGGAAGAAAAGGGAATCTAGTGTTAAGACGTTACGTTTTCCATTTACAAGTAAATAAATAAATTGTTACTCAGCTGAGCTCATCGATTCTCGACATTTTATCTCAGATAATAGTGTGTCTCGGTCGTTATTTTTGCGAGTACTCTTTGATTAATTTTGTACTGCACTTAAATTTTGACATTTGTGTTGTATTTTTAAGTCAAATTAAAAATACAACTAAATGTCAAAGGAAAAAAAAAACTAAATGTCAAAAAAAAGGTTAATCAATAGGTTCACATGTAACAATAAGTGTATATTGATTTCGCCTAAAATCATTGAAAAATATAAACTAAAACAGATTACAATATCAGAACCCGTTATACTCTTCTTATACTACTTTCAAAATTACCGCTAAAGTACTTCTATCTTACTACACTAAAGTAAATTTTATAATACTTGATATTTTATATTAGAACAATGCAGTCACGAGAGTTATTTACTGAAAAAGAATAACTTGAATCTAAACAGAAAATGTCCTAGAACATACGTACGTATGTTTGTACAATATGTTTGTGCAATTCATTGTTATTCATACAAGATGAGTTGGATTCTAAAAATATATATTGCATGCCTGAAATATCAATAAGTTCAATATTTATTCTATAGATACAGGAAGAAATCTTATAAGTTCTATTACGCTTAAGTGGTCAGCTCTGTTTAAAAATGCAAAATTATAGAGAAATAACTTTAGTTACCATTTTAATGCTATGCTTTATTTAGCTGTTGACGTTAATTTACTGAATACCGAAACAACTATAGTAATAAAGGAAAAGTAACCATAAAAGAATATATTATAAAGAAAATTTATAGGTATTTCATAAAAAAAAAAAATTACAAACTTACATTACAAACTTATATTTTACTTTAATTTCATATAAAATGACTGCACAGGCCCGCAAATTTATGTTTGTCAAATTTATGCTTTTCTCTTATCAGTTGTACTTCACGTTAACATACAATCTTGAAATTGATACGGAATCGTCGGTGGGTGACTCCGACTCGCACTTGATTGTTTTTTTTAATCTGTCGAAGAATTGACTTTTACTTCATTATTGTTAGGTACTCTTTCTTTTATTACATTACACTTTCTATTATTACAAGACAAAATATAAAACAACATAAGAGCAAAAAAAAACGATTACTTATTCTCGTACTTAGTTTTTGCTTTGTGAATTTTTACATAATTGATTATAATCAATAATAAGAGATATATTTATACTTCATCATCATATGTATGAAATATGATTAAATTAGGCTATAAACGATTTGTGCATCAGTTTCATTATATTTTTTTCTATGCGTTCTTACGTAATTAATATTTTTTTAGCGTCACGCTGTATCCCGCACACAGCAGAGTAGGCAGAGGGAATCTAGTGTTAAGACACTCCGTTCCCTATTTTCCGCCGAATTCCTGACGCATTGCGTGTTGAGTGGCGTAACTCAAGACCGCGTTTTTTTTTAAATTAAATATTTCATTTCCTCGAGTGGCAATCGAACCCACACCCAGTCGCGTTTACACTCACACTTTGTGCCGCTGCGCCACGACTGGCCTCATGCTTAATAATATTTTTTTAATTTATATAAATTTTTACTATTATATATTAATGTTGACAGGTGACTTGCCACGGCCGAGGAGTAAAGGTGAATATGTGTTTGTGATAGCGCAACTGTTGTTCGGCCTGTTACTTTTTGCTACAGTGTTGGGACACGTTGCTAACATTGTAACATCAGTCAGTACAGCGAGGAAGGAATTTCAGGGTAATTTTTTAATTTTTTTTTCTATGCTTTGGAATGATGTAAATTACAATGTTGTTGATTAAAATAACAATATTTTTTATTGTAATGCTTGTATACGTAAGTATTTAATATAGAAATTAAATATAGCAATTTTGGCATATTTGTTTGGAAATTTTTAATATTATCGTTAAATAAGCTTATAATTTTGCGAAACACAACGCCGTGCTTTACTAGAGCGAGAAAATATTGAATAAATCATTCCCTCAAGTGAGAAACGAACCTAAAATCATCGAGTTCATTCAACGCGATCCTTCAACCATTGAGGAGTAAGATCCTTCAACCATTGAGATTAAGTTGACAAAATTACTAACTAACTAGTTCTTTCACTTATATAATATATGTACAGGTATATAGGTAGCCTGAAGACCAAATTATAGAAATATTTATATTTATTTTCCTTTTTGTTGGAATAGACAAAGTAAACAAGAGTACGCCTCACCTGATGATAGCAGTTCCTTAAACCACTCCCTGTGATATGTGTGGTGTAGAGAACGCAGTAACATACGTAGAGGCGCTACACAAAGCCCAAGAGTCACGCTTCTCACAGATTATTTGGATTCACTTCTCACAGATTATTTGGATTCACTTCTCACAGATTATTTGGATTCACTTCTCACAGATTATTTGGATGGATTCCCAACGATCAAATTTTTCGTCGCAACAGCTCAAATTGTATACGATCAAATGGTTGAAGCTTGTACTGGGATTCACTATCCTAGAGATCAGAACATTCCTCCATATGAGGCCGAATGTGGCCAAACGTTGTATTGGCGTGAAGTACTGTCTAGCTCTGCCGCTAACCTCCACTTTCTTTGAGGCCAACTTGTCGTTATTATATTATAGCCATTCAGGTGTTAGTGTAGACCCTTAATGTTATAAAAGTCCACGTTAAGCAAAGATAGTGGCAGCCGTGCAGCGTACTCTGAGGGTGTGAGTTTAAGAATTCAGGGTCTTTATCACTGGAGGTGCTGGTACATTTCTGAGGGAATATATCTCTCAGAGCCACTGTCATATTACAAAAAAATTCTAATGCGAAACGCAGTGGTAAAATGGTACTTATCGCCAGTTTTTAAAGACCAAGGATGGTAATAGTTCGGTGGAGTCTGCCCATATTTGCTGCTATTGCTGGCGACGTGACCCTTCCACATGAACTTTAGTCACCTTTTACGAAACCATCAGTACCAAGGTGATTCTATTTTAGGCGCGAATTACACGGCGTAAAATTCATGTATAATACATTTTTTTTAAATTTTGACTTAAGAAGTTTCAATCAACAAATTTTATAATAGTATTTAAATCAATTTCTATTTTTAAATATAATGCAGAAACATAAGAAGAAGATATTTATGAATAGAGCTAATACCATAGTGATTACAAAAGGCAAGTGGAGGTAGTCCGGACTCCGGGCGTCTTGAAGAGGAAGCGGTATTAACGTGCTAAGCAGGCAGACGTGCCGCCACGCGCCGTTACGTGCGTCGTCCGTCACGACAAAACAATTTTCTCTACCACAATCATCCTGTAATATATTGCTGAAACTATTTTTTTTTCAAAATTTTCAAAATTCAATAATCTCATACAAATTTCATAATACAAAAAATATTAGATATAAACTAAGTTATACTTGTTGATGTATATATGTAATAGTAAAGAAACAAATGCACTATTTCACAATTTTCGTAGCCCTTTGTTATAACAGTGCGCCCGTCTCGAGATCGCATCATAAAATCTTATAGCGAAAAATATAAGAAAAAAAATTCATGTAAGTTGTACGATCAATGCGAGGCAAGGATAGGATGAGCATTTTATATAGAGAAAGCGGCAAAGTGTCAACAACTTTAATTAGTACTGCAGCTCGGTTGAAAACACAATGGCGCCGCGACGTCAGGCCAGCCTGAATCCGTGACCTTCCACGGTGGCGCTGCAGCGAAATAGGTCAGCGGCTTGAACGCTATAAATAGCTCGGCGGAAGTCGGGCGCCGCGCCCCTTCGGGAGGAGCGGTGCGTCCCGCGCGTCCGCCTCCCATCGATCGTACGCTGCTACATTCGCTCCGGTCGGCTCGAGGCCCAGAGGTCTCTCGGTCCGGCCCAGGGTTTTGTTGATGATATTTGGTTATCACTGGCTTGTACATCAAGGATGCAGTCACTGGCTACCATCGTCTGATAGAACCGAGCACTTAACTATGTTACGACATTTGCATCACAATTTTTGTTTTCGTAATTTCTCAAATTTGATTTCGATTCGATTATTATTTTAATTCAATTTAATATATTCTCAGCAAAACTTTAAAACTCCGAGCCACGTGGCTTGTTCAGAAATGTAGTTCGGATGTTTTTTTCTTATAAGTTTGCTATAAAATTCTGCTCATTCTGCTTGTTAAATTTATACAAAAGTATAATAATTAATTAATTTAGAAATTACTTACGAGACGAGAACGCGAAGTCGTTTATAGATGTGCGGAATATTAAATTTTTAAGTTTATTTTCAGTTACTTGAATTTAATCAATTAAAATAATTCATGATAAGAGAGAAATCATTTATTCATTTAGTAAATGATTTAAGGCCGTCGTGGCGAAAGGGTACAAGGATGTGACTGTGACGCAACGATTGTGGGTTCGATTCCCACTCGAGGGCATGAATTAATATTTCTTAATATTTTCATTTCTTCGCCCTGGCACCATACCAAAAGCCCGGCGTTGACTTCCGGCGCTCATCACACAATGCCTTGAAAAATGCGGCGAAAAATTACGAACGGAGTGTTTTTAACATTAGGTTCCCTCTGCCTACCGCGTATGTACGCGGGATACAGCTGATTGAGGCTGATTTATGTTTTTTATTTTTTAAATGACTTATAGGTAGATAGTAAAATTAATGGTAATACGAACAGACGTATTCCCCGCCATACATATCGCCTTTGTTCCTATCACGGGACGCATTGTTCTTTACCCAGAAATGTACCTGCAGCATTTCGTAGCACTGCCAGTCCCATAGCACCTAATAACACCTAGTTTGAATTCAAATTGTTCGACCAGAATCTATGGAATTACTGCTTTCCAAATGATTCTCTCGCAATATTAATCGCTTTTGATATATAATTAATAAAGAAAATAAAATGTTTACAATTCTATACTTATATCCTTCGTATCCTATTCAATATTTGATACGAACTTTAACTTAAAATATGTAGATTCATATTATATATTATATATTTAATAAATGGCTCGTTACAGTTAATTAAAAAAGTATATTTTTTTAGCTTCACGCGGTATCCCGTATACATCAGGGTAAGCAGAGGGAACCTAGTGTTAAGGTTCTCCTTTTCCCATTTACCGCCGAATTCTGAAGCTTTTGCGTGTGAAGTGCTGTTAAGCGAAGAAAATTGCAATATTAAATATTTCATTTTCTCGAGTGGGAATCGAACTCACAACATCACGACTCGTCATGACTCTCCTCAAAATAAATTTATTAATTTGTTTAATTATTTTAAAGTAAATTAAACTGATAAATAATTAAAACAACACAAGAGTGGAGAATCAAATAAAAATTTAACAGCCCTCTTGGATACTTACGTTAGAGGTTGTTGGTTTGAACGTAGCTCATTTCCGGGCACACGGTGGAGGAAAATTAAATTACTGGGAATGTTTTCAGGCTATACCACTACATTACATACTAACAATTGATTCATAAATTGAGAAGTATTTAGAAACAACGGTTTTATTAAATGTGCCGAAGGTTAGGCCGTTAAGCCTTTAACAACAACGATCTTTCTGAAACGTGAGCATTTTGCTAAGAGGATTTGAATTTTAGTTCTACTCTTTAGAAGTTAAGATTGTTTTCTTAAGTTTGTTTTGTAAATAATTATTTTATATTATATTTTTAGGGTGCGGCAAAAATTGCATTAGAATATGACTTTTTTATAATATTATCGTTAATAATATGATGCTAGTCGCGGCGCAGAGGCACAAGCGTGTGACTGCAAGCGCGATAGGTTGTGGGTTCGATTTTCACTCAAAGAAACTAAATATTTAATATTTAAATTTTTTCGCTTTAGGAACGAAGCAAAACGCGGTGTCACATTCTTCTTCTCAATCGTTCTCAGTCGAGTCTGTGATTGTGGCCATCATGTAGTCACATGTTTTGCTTTCGTTATTCTTGCCACAGTTTCACGCCATTTCTTTCTGTGAGTTGCCATTTTAGTGCACTCATGCAATTTACTGCCCACAACTGATTTTACTTGGTCAGTCCATCGCATGGGTGATCTACCTCTTGGTCTGGTACCATCTACTCTGCTTTGCACCACGAGCCGCTCTATGGAGTGGTTTCCTTTTCTGGAGATGTCCCCGAAGAACTTAAGCATGCGCGTTTCTACAAGAGCTGATAGTCGCTCTTTGATGCCAAGTTCTTGGACACATTCGGAACGGAATTCTCTCCACGATATCCCGAGTATCTGTCTCCAGCACCATATCTCCAAGGTATCGACTTTTTCTTTTCCGTTTCCGGCAAGGTCCATGACTCATTAAAAATAATTTTTTTTGGCACCTAACTTAAGATTGTCATAATTCTCATATTACATTAGACTGTTTATATGTTATTCATAATATAAAAAATGCAGTTATTCGATATCCCTTCTTTATTATAATCTAGCAAATATATAAATATAATACATACAAACATGTTGCCTGTAGATTTACACAACTAACAATTATTTTACTATTTATTTAGAATAGTAAAATTCGAGGCCAGTCGTGGCGCAGGGGCACAAACTGTGACTGTAAAACTGATTGGTTGTGGGTTCGATCCCCACTCGAGGAGATGAAATATTTACTTAAATTTATATTTCCATTTTTAGCTCTGTTGTCGAGGCAAAGCGCGGCGTTGAGTTTTGCTACTCAACACACAATGCCTCCAGAATTCCGTAGAAAGTGGGGAACGGAGTGTCTTAATACTAGGTTTCCTCTGCCTACCCTGCTATGTGCGAGATACAGCGTGAAGCTGATTTTAATTTAATATAGAAACCGTATAAACATTTTAATGTAGCTGGATTTGAACCTGAGCTTCTTTGAAACCGTCTATGCGTTCTGACCACCAAATCATACAAGTTCTATATCTATCTATGTTTTGATTTAGTTAAATTCCCCTACATTTAAATTATTATACGATTTCTATACAAGTATTTACTTTACTAAGAAATAACTTTGTTACTACTTGAGCTCTGACATATAAATAATATAAACAAACTAGATCCACCTGAAATGGCGATTTAGGACATTTACTTTTCGTGGTTTGAGAAACAAAGTTTATCGGGTCCCAATCAGACTGAAACAGATAGGAGGATCTAGGGATAGTCAGTCATTATGGTCAACCATTTACGCTAAGTCGCGTTTGTGCAATATGTAGCAGATTTGTTTATTTTAAGGCACGACTTTTTCTAATTATAATATACGTTATGTAAAACTATTAGAAAAAAAAATTATATGATTAAAAAAATTAAGATACTAAAAACTAAACTAAACTAAACTAACTTCACGCTTTATCCCTAGCGGGGTAGTCAGAGAGAACGGAGCGCCAAACGCTACGGTCTCTACATACCTCTTTCGCCTCGTCCACTGTCATCAACCTCTTCAT
>DWLH01000293.1:0-24238 GCA_018249795.1 Heliconius telesiphe telesiphe
AAATCTAACGATACCTCAAATATATAAATCCATTCAGCGGTTCTGGAGATACGAGGTAATAAAGAATATTACATACATACAAGATACGCGCGAAAAACATAACCCTTCCTTAGCAGTCGGGAAAAAACATAACATACGTAAAAAGAACGTAATATTACAAAAATATATAATAAATAATTAGCTTTATGTATATTTCGTGAATATCAAATATCAACATTGGTCATATTTTTTAGTTCGAAACAATCATAAACTCTTATAGAAGTTACGATAATGTCGTAAAAAAATCATATTAGAAATCATTAGATTTATCAATCAATTCTGCTTATTAAATCAATAATCATGTATTTTAAGCGGAGGAAGCCGTGGGCGGACCGCTAGTATGAAATAAATAAAAAAAAATATTTTGTATTTGTTTTACACTTTCGAATGTTCTAAAAATATTCATAACGAAAAGACAAAAATATGGTTTACACTTTAAGAGTCCGTCTCTAAGGGAACTAGTGTACAAAAAACATTCCTACGCACCAACTTTTGAGACATTGCGTGTTGAGTGGCACAACTCAACGCCGTGCTTTGTGTTGCAACTAGAGGGTAGAATTAAAATAAATCATTTTTCCATTTATGAACCGTAGCTATAGCCGCCGCTTACAGGCTATGTTGTGCAACAACGGCTTTTGTAAATTAAAATGTGGCATAAAAAAAACTATTTTCTTTAAAAATTCGAATTCTAAAAAATCTGTATAATATACATATAAATAAGTCTTAATATAAATAATATTACAAAAAAAATACTTACATTATCATATTCCACGGGCATAGAACAATTAAATTCATCGCTACCATCATAACAGTCGGTTTCGTTGTTGCATATCCACACACTCGGCACGCACTTGCGACCGTCGGCGCATAGGAACTGATGCGTATCGTTACATTGCTGCGCGTCGGGAGTGTGGTCCGCTATAATTTTGCAACAAATAATAATTACTGTTAAATCCTTAATATTCTAAGACTTTTTTTTATTAAACACCACCAACCACGTGACGTGGCAGTCCTGAAGTTAGCTAGATAGATGGCTCCGCAAATTTGATTTTAGATTTTTTCTTACTTTTATTTTTTTCCCCAAGTGTACATGTTATATGTTGCAAATATAATTGCAGGGCAAATTTGTGTTGAGCATCGCGATGTTGAATTGCACCATTCAATTCGCAATATCTCGAACATTTTGCGAAAATTGAGAAACGGTAAGATACATCTACCTACTGTGCCATGTAGTACATATAAATAAAATATATTTCATCACATAGAATTCGTAATTTAAAATATTTTTAACAAAAAAACATCTTCAAGCATCTATTGAAATGTCTAAATTTTTTTTTATTGCTTTAAAACTAAGGTTTTTATAGTGGTTCAACATTATAAAAAATATTTATTCTAAGTAGGTAGATAAATAAAATTAATTTTACACCAGTATATTCAAAAAAATAAATAAAGAAAAGACTAATAAATAATAAAATAAGTTTGAAATATTTATTGTATGTCCTACTAGGCTACTACGTAACACTTATGAAATAAGTATACATATTACATATATAATAAACTTACTACAAAAGTTCTCATCGCTGCCATCTTTACAATCATACTTTCCATCGCAATAATATTCCAGAGGTACACAACTTTCATCTAAACAATGGAATACACCTTCCTTGAGGCATTCTGGATCGTAAGACTGGAATTCATCATGGAACTGCGCTGAACACGCCACTAGCCACGTCAGTAAAATAAACAGCACCACCATCCTAATTTATTTATCATTTTGTTACTATAGAAAAGTATATAAAACAATTATACTATACTTTTTTACTAAACTACTTATGCTACACCCGCAATGACTAGTTAAACCGACGCGATTACCATATATATTTGCCGTTATAAAATTAGTGAAGAAATAGGAATGATCTACATTTATTTTTAGATTCCCAACTATTTCATATACTAGGCTAAATTGAAAATAAATACATATATACTATACAAAACAATCATCAATAAAAAAGAAGTTTATATAATCAAAAATAAAAATCTAAATAATGTATTTGTACACATTACTTATATTTAATTCACTTACCTAAAAATGTAGTTTTCTTAATAATTCATTAAAACTTCTGTTATAAAAACTTCTGTGAAAGCTTTCCTTAGGAAAATTTTATATATTTTTTTTTATTTTATTGAAAATAAGCCCAATTTAATATTGTGAGCAACGGCTTGTGAATTCGAAAGAAAAAAAATCGTAGAATGGATAAAGTTAACCAATTTTTTAACTACCCGCTTTTTATTATCATTTAACACAACTATAGAAGGTGTGTTTGTTGTTTGTACATTTAAAATCAATAAAATATCACTTCACACACAAATTAATATTAACATAAAAGTTTACGTTAAATAAAAGATTTAAAAATATTATTTATTAAATGTATAACTATATTATTCCTCATTTCTCTTATTCATATGTTAGTAATTAATTTAATAATATTGCGAAATACAAAAAAAGTTTTTTTTTTTACTTGTAATTATAATTATAAAAATTAATGTCTTTCATTTTTGAACGTTTATCAACATGTTCATCTAGCTGTCTTCTACTGACAGGTCAGAGTCCAACTTTTGCTTTAATAGTTAGACTTATATAGTTGTAATTATTTTAAATAAGTTTTATTTTATTTTAGAGAAATAGCAATTAAACTTATCGTAAACAGGCACTTGCTTAAAATAAATCATGGCATCACAAATCGCAAAAAGTTTGATTAAAGCAACTCGCCCTACTTCTACAGTGAAATTTGGTAATTATAACTTTATTTTTAATAATTAAATTTATAATTTTAACATGTATTAAAAAATAATATTGTCAATTAAAAGAAAATCGTTTTCGATTAATTCTTCGAGTTTTAACTAATAATATAGTATACCAATACTTTGGGAGTAAACTTTGGACTTCGGGAGTTGACATAGCGGCAACTATTTATTGAATAATTTAACAAAAAATGGACCATGCCATATTCATATTTGACGCTTTTCTTGTATTGATAAATTATTTTTCTGTAGTAATAAAAATATATATATATATAAAATAACATTTTTTTTATATCATATCTTAGACACCACCAGACGCGCTTTAAGTGTGGGAGCAGCATTGCAGCAAAAAAAAAGTCTTCCAGATAAGACTGGCAAAAATGTTGTACTGGTAGATGGAGTCCGGACACCTTTTCTTGTATCATTCACTGACTATGCCAAGATGATGCCACATGAACTTGCCAGACATTCATTATTGTAAGTATGAATATACACTCTCACTCAAGTATGAATATACACTCTCACTCAAGTATGAATATACACTCTCACTTAAAATACTAATATAAAGTTAAAATAAAACATTTTGTAGAACATAAATAATTGCTTTTGAGTTTTTGATGAAAAACAGGGAATGAAATATTTTAAAACAAAATTCTCTCTGCCTACAATGTTCTGTGCGGAATACATTGGGAATCTAAAATACAATATTTAACTACAATTATACTTCACTTTTATATAACCTATTATAATTTGTATCAGTAAAATCTGTTTAGCTTATGACATTTTTAATTATGTATTATTTATAGACTTTTGGTAATTAAAAAACTAATTATGCTTGAAATAATATGAAAAAATATTTTTTTATATGGTTAGGTTTTAGTACTTTTAGTATAACAATATTTTTCACCTGTCCCTATAAACATTGTTGGATATGAAAATCTGCGACTTTAAAGGTGAAAAAGTTATATATTGGTTTGGTTTGGTTCTTTGATTATGGCAAGTTATATATTCATATATGGCCACATGTCAAACTTTGATAGGCTCTCCTGTAAAGTTTTATTTATTTTTGATTCCAGTAAATAGGTCCTACTTTACATACAAAATATTAATTTAATAATATTACACTATACATTACAAAATATTACATTACAAAATATTTATATAATATTATTAATATTAATATATAAAAATTGTATGGCCAATATTTTTTAATCCATTTCTGTGAGAGTATCTAGTGATTCATTGTACAAATACAATATTCTTTCTGTACTGTTCTTACAATTAATATGTATTTTTCTTATATTTTTGTTTATTGCCTGTATATAAGAATATTATTTTCAAGGCTTTGGCCTTTAAATATAATTTGATTCATAGAATCAAGATGTCTTAATATTTTAAATATTATTATTTTTATTATGAGGGATTATTTAGGTGACAAAAATATCAATAATTATATACTGTAGCACCAAACACTCTGCTTATAAACATTCTAATTAATATGTATAATATTAAAATCTTCACACTGTATCCCGTACACAGCAGAGTAGGCAGAGGGAACCTAGTGTTAAAACACTCCGTTCCCCACTTTCTGCCGAATTCTGGAGGCATTGCGTGTTGAGTGGCAGAGCTCAACGCCACGCTTAACCTCGACACCAGAAGAAATGGAAATATAAATTTAAGTAAATATTTCATCTCCTCGAGTGGGAATGAACCCACAACCAGTCGGTTTTGCAGTCACACGTCATGCCGCTGCGCCACGACTGGCCTTTACTAAAGACTTATATAATATGAAAACTTTTACATTATAGTATAGATAAGGAAATATTAACATAAACAGTATGTTAACAAACAGTATGTTAATATTTCTTTATTTTAGAATTAATATTAGTTATTATCTTAGAATTTGCACAGTATTTTTTTATTTTATCGCTGGGAAATGCATTTACGCAGACCGCCCACACGGAAGGCAAATGCCTTACGGATGAGCGGTACTGTGGAACTCAAAATCCGATACTACCCACTACAAACAAATAATAGATCATTTAAATTGTGTTCTTAATAACTAAGTTCTTATAGCAATGTGATATATATTAAAGGAATTGTTAGTTTGCATGCTATTGCATGTATTTCTACAGATTTTAATTTCTCCCTGGATGTTTCACATTGCATTAGTAATTTCATTTGGATATTTATTTTTATCTAAGATAATTCAATGATCTTTGATCAGTAACCATTTGGCGCTGACTCAAAATTACTTAAGTGTATATTATATTATTTTAACAGCCTATTTATTAAATAATTATTTATATGTTTATTATTTTATAACAAAAAAAAATTAAGAAGAGAAAATGACAAAAAAAAAGTAAACAAGTTCAAATATACATATTTTTTAGTTTTTGTTGATTTTTAAAAAAGTGCTGTCAGTTGCCAGTAAAATACCTCAAGCTAAAAAATGCATCACATTGAGAACCCTTTTTGATATTTTCGTGGGTATGGCAAAAGTCTTTTAATATAATAATAGTTTCTAAGTATCTATATTGGTCTTTCCCCAAGAAGGCACTAGCAAAAACAAATACATACTAATTCTCTTTTTTATATCCTAACATGTGTCACAGGTACTTTTAATACTTACATTAATACTGTTTTACTCATCATGTTCTTTTGTATATCAATATATTATAATTTTCATATGTAAAGGGGCCTTCTCCAAAAAACTGGCATACCCAAGGATGTAGTTGACTACATAGTGTATGGCACTGTTATTCAAGAGGTGAAGACATCAAACATTGGGCGTGAGGCTGCTCTAGCGGCAGGCTTCAGTGATAAGACACCAGCTCATACTGTGACGATGGCCTGTATATCTTCAAACCAGGCTATTACTACAGGTGACCTATAAATTTATATATTTTTTTTATTGATTGATTTGTTTTTAGCGAATGGGTAGTAGGTAGTGTAGTGTTAAGGATATAATAAGGAATGTGCATAGCATATTGGATTAAAATAATCTGTATTTAGAATTGAAATTTTCTATGGTAGAATGTAAGGTGTTGCTTTATAGTCCAGGTAAAATTTATGTTTAATTTATAAGAAGCTATTTTCTGAATATAAATGCAATAGGGTCGATTTCCATTTGGGTAAATAACTATATTTAAATCCTGTTCGTATTCCGCTAAGACTACATGACATTAGGTTCCACCACCTATAATTGCATCTAACTTGGACAGAAAATTGAAAACAGATTTTCTTAAACCTCGATTTTCTTCGTTCATGGTAACATTTAAATATGATAAAAAAAAAAAAACAATATGACAATATCGAACATGTCCGATCCCTAGGTGTGGGCATGATCGCCGCGGGTGCGTACGACGTGATCGTGGCCGGCGGTGCCGAGTTTATGTCCGATGTCCCGATACGTCATTCTAGGAAAATGAGATCTCTATTGCTGAGACTCAACCGTGCCAAGACGCCGGCGCAGAGGTTGTCCTTGTTGGCCACTATTCGACCTGATTATTTTGCACCTGAGGTATGTAAAATGTTTAAACAATCCGTTTTTCTGCTCTGATAAAAGAAGGACGACATTGAGTTTGACTTCTTAACATACGATGTGCGAGTTTAAGCGAAAGATTTGGCAGAGGATAACCAACGAAGTCTCAATACCTACGTAAAAAAAAAATACGTTTGCTGATTTCTATTTATTTACTTTCCTTACATAGCTCCCAGCTGTAGCGGAGTTCTCATCTGGTGAAACAATGGGTCACAGTGCCGACCGCTTAGCTGCGGCGTTCGGGGCGTCCCGCGCGGAGCAGGACGAGTACGCGCTGAGGTCGCACACGCTGGCCGCGGAGGCGCAGAGCAAGGGCTACTTCACCGACCTCATACCTGTTAAGGGTGAGCTCTTTGTATGTCATGTTGTCTTGGTACCTGGTAGCGCGGAGACCACATCATATATGTCAAGGAGCTCCTTGTTGTCCTGGTTCCTGTAGTAATATTCCAGGTATGAGGATACCTGAGTATGTGTAGTATTGCAGAGTACACTGGAGTCGTTATTAACATGAAATAGAGAACAAAACCCAACAAAATAAAGTTTTTTTACTTAAATTTCATATTTTTTTGCATGAATTAAATGTTTTAAAGTAATATGAACGTTACAAAAATAAAAACAAATACACGCTTCATGCTACTTATTTATTGTTCGCCCCCCTTTCATCATCGGTGTTATAATTTTATTTCAGTGGAAGGCAAAGATGGCTTGGTGGAGAAGGACAACGGCATCCGAGTGTCCGCCCCGGAGCAGCTCGCTAAACTGAAACCAGCTTTCATTAAACCCCATGGCACTGTTACTGCAGCTAATGCTTCGTTCTTGGTAACTACTGTTAAAAATAAACTGAATTAATCAGAAAATTATACTTTAAATTTCCTCTCTCTTTATTTCTGTATGCTAAAAATGTTATTATATTAGTATCAATTTCGTCGTAACATATTATTAATTATGTGATAATCATTACCTAAAGTAATGTTTTTTCACATAAAACAAGTTTAGCATGAGTAAATATTGCGTGTTTGAGTGACGGGACACAACGCTGTACTTTATTTTACGATTGCGGGATATTTCTTATGTATACTTATTGTTATATGTTAACACACAGACGGACGGTGCATCAGCCTGTCTCATCATGTCGGAGGCCAAGGCCAAAGAGCTCGGTCTCAAGCCCAAAGCTTATCTACGAGACTTCACTTACGTTGCTCAGGTAGGATTTTAAATTATTATTTCTATTTCTCATTAGTATATACAAGAAAAAACAAGTTTGTAAAATAAGTTGTCCTTATTATATTACTCTTAGGAATTTTTTTTGATAATATTGAGATTATAATATTTTTTAATTATCCATAAAATCTAAAACTCCTTTTTTACTATAATTGATACTTGTCAGTATAAATACCTCTATACTGGTAGCATTTTGAAGTTAATAAATAAACATTGATCACATTTCTATGTTCACTACTTTGAATTATGATCAATAGATATGTGTGTGGAAGAGGATTACTTAGTAACATTTACTAAAACTTGTCTCCAGGACCCCGTGGACCAGCTGCTTCTTGGACCTGCCTATGGCATTCCCAAGATTCTGGACAAAGCCGGGCTCAAGCTCTCTGATATTGATTCCTGGGAAATACACGAAGCTTTTGCGGTAAATACTTTATTACTTTTTTAGCTTCATACTATATCCAGACAGCAGTGTATGCAGAAGGAACCCAGTCTTAAGACACATCATTCTCCACTTGTCTCGAATTTTCTAGATATTGCGTGTTGAGTGACTGATCTTAATGCCGCGCTTCTCGTCCTTTTCCGTCTTGTTACCAAAGTGAAGAATTTAAAATATTAAAGAATTTATTCCCCCGAGTGGGAATGGAATCAAACTCACCATCGTTGCGTCTACAGTCATACTTTGGATTTACATTTCTGAGTTATTTTCTAAATGAGGTATTTTACAGATGTAACATTTCAGAACTGGATATGAATGTAAGAAGAATAGCTGTCGGTTTCCGTTTCATTCATCGGTTACGGTTGTTGGATAGTTTTTTTTATTTTAAATATACAACAGTTGCGGTTACAGTTACAGAACTCCATATGTCCATAACATCACTTTTCTAAATGTTACAAACGTGATGCCAATTTAAAATTTAATTTGGTGTCAGGTTTTGCATAGCTATAATAGAAATAGTATACTTATATCCAACTAACATCTTATGCACTTTATTTAAATTTATATAGTTTAAATGTTAACCTATAATTTATTAAAGTATTCATAAAACTAAATTATTACAGGGACAAATTTTAGCCAATCTGAAGGCGCTTGACTCGGACTGGTTCGCACAAACCTATTTGGGCCGTCAGGCTAAGGTACTTTCCAATATTTTAAATGTATTTTGTGTTAGAAATAATAATAAAATATATTAACCGTGTTTATTTTTTCATTTTACCGTACTGAGTGCAAAACATGTGTGTCACATTTTATTTATCATAAAAAATATTTCGAACACACGATATTTAAAATTGAATACACTAGTAGCACACCTAAAGGCACGTGGAAATAGTGCTAATATTTTATAATATTACAGGTGGGTTCTCCGGATATGGCCAAGTGGAACAAGTGGGGAGGCTCTCTGTCCATCGGACATCCCTTCGCTGCTACTGGGGTAAGTTTCTTATATTTTTAAGCAGTGTTGAGCTCTGCCACTCAACACGAATTATATGCGGGGTACAGCGCGAGGCTAAAATATTAATTGTTCAATTATTATCTCTATTTTAAAAATCAAAACCATTTCAGTCTTATACATATATTAAATAAGTATTAATAACATACTTTAAGCTTAGAAATTTTCTTCAGCTTAATATACAGGGTGGAAGCGTGAGCGCTCCTGTTACGGGAACAGCATATAGGGTAAAATATTTTAAACCCATAACTAAAGAATTTCACGATGTTTATCCATACCTAAATTTCGTGTGACGCAGTTACGCATAGATACCAATAACGTAAACATATACTAATACAAAAATACTACTAAAGGTTTAAACATCTTTGAACTTTGCCGCCAATACCTACTACCGACTCCATTTCGGAATGAGGCGTATGCGGCGGTTTCCCTTTGATAGGTTTTTGTCTGCGTTCGTCGTTCTTGACAAATGGCGTTTTATTTTACAACAATATTTTTATTATTTATTTTGTTTGAAAAAACAATTTTAGATTTTCGGGATTTTTTAAAAATTGTATTAGGCTTTTATAGAGCAGTTAAAACTGTGGTTTCATTTAAAGTGGTGCTGACAAAAACACTCTGTATAAACGAGGCCGACTCGACGACACAACTGATTTATCTTTATCATAAACAAGATAAAATTAAAATTAAATCAGCTTCACGCTGTATCCCGCACACGGCAGGGTAGGCAGAGGAAACCTAGTGTTAAGACACTCCGTTCCCCACTTGCTATCTGCCGAATTCTGGAGGCATTGCGTGTTGAGTGGCAGAACTCAACGCCGCGCCTAGCCTCGACACCAGAGCGAAGAAATGGAAATATAAATTTAAGTAAATATTTCATCTCTTCGAGTGGGGATCGAACCCACAACCAGTCGATTTTACAGTCACACTTCGTGCCACTGCGCCTTGACTGGCCTCAATCATAAACAAGATTACCCACATATTTACACTGTGATACATTATGATCAACGAATCTTGGCTGGCCTGAAGTTAGTTGTAGATGGCTGAGAATATTTTGTTACTCTTGATAATTTTCTTTCCAAGTGTAAAATAACTCTCTCTCGAACGAAGGCAGCGACGACACATCGGCCGTTCTGTAATTTCTGATTTCGAATAAAATGATTTGAAATTGATACAATACTGTTTCCTTTTACAATCGTGACGATAGAACGAGAGTTTTTACGTTCTCTAAAGTGTTGATTAAATGTACGTATTTCCCCAGGTGCGCCTAGCGATGCACACGGCGCACCGCCTCGTGCGCGAGGACGGCCAGTTCGGGCTGATCTCGGCGTGCGCGGCCGGCGGACAGGGCGTCGCCATGCTGCTCGAGAGGCACCCCGACGCCGTCGCGCAGTGAACCCGCTACCTCTGTCATCGAATGTAGTGCTATATTATTTACAGTGAAACCTGGTTAATTAGGATCTCAAGGGAACAAGTTAAAAAATTATAGTTGTCTTATTTACAGAGACCTCTGCTTGCATATAAATTAGTTTGTAAACAAACGTGTCGAGACTTGTTATAACCTGATAAGATGTCTCGTTTATACAAATAAGAAGCTTAATGCTTCTTAGCCCCAATTATAGAGGTAAACATAGAAAAAGTCCTAGAAATCAAATTTAGGTAAATAGTTCGATGACATAAATGCCGAGATTTTCATTTATTCAGGTCCCGCGTAACCAGTTTTCAGTGTAGTGCATATAACCGCAAGCCTAATGTCACTGCTCAGTGAATCCACTACCACAATCACGGAGTATAATAGTAGATCTATACAAGTGTCAGATTATGTATTACTCCTTATGTATGTATGTTTTTATATTATGTTGAACTAGAATAGCTTGTTATGCAAAAATATTTAAAATTATAATCTAATTCACATTCATTTATTTCATTTATATTAGCAAACACCTATTATATATAATTTTGTAAGCAATTAATATATTCATGCTACAACCTTAACTTCTTGAGATTTTTTTATTTATTCTTCCATATATTATTAAGTGTTAAAATTATATTCAAAATGTTTCATTTGTCAATTATTTTAAGTTTTACTTACATCTAAATAAAAATCTTTATTATTATTGCCTTTATAGGATATTAAGTTTGAAACTTCAACTTCACTTTAGTGTCAATATTAACAATTACTTTTAATTAGTATGTAAGAGAAAGCTATGTATTTTTGATGACTATTTATATGTAGAAATGTTTATTAAATAAAGAGAAAAATCTATAAAAAAAAATTATAATTATAACCAAGCATCTCCTTTTTGCATAGATATTCACATATCCTGGTCGTGTATCTAACAAATGTCGTCAATTTTAATTTTTGCGGCCATTCCACTTAATACGGCCGGTAAGATCCGGACTGGTAGCTTTCTCGCTGACGGGACTTTCGTTCGACCGATAGAATTCGCCTAAAATAAATACTATGTATCTATAGCCCGCAATTGTCAAGGCCGCATATATCATAAAGTGTAATTGGAAGCGTATTTTTATTATTAAACTAAGTGTTTACGTTATAAATATTAATTACAATATCAAGTAACTGATGATTTTTCTTTACTATACTTACAATAAAATAAACCAGTAAGTAGGGGAGAGGGGGCAGATCCGAACGATTTTTAAACTTTGTGTCATATCTAAAAATTCAACAGTTCTTAACTTCTTTACTATTTCACAATGCTTAGTTCAACTATTGTGCCACAAAATCATAGCATCATATGTAAAAGAATATATAAGATAAAGGTGCAATATCAATTTTATTAGCAGTAGTCAAATGTTCAAAGCTGCCCCCCTTCCGGGGTAGCTTTGAACATATAGGGGGCAGTTTTGAACTATCATTAAATTCAATGAAATTAAAAGGCTTATTAAACTTTTAAGTAATTTTATTAATAGACTTAACATTAGAAACGATGGAGATCAAATATCAGTACCAAGACTTAAAAAATATAAAATACCTAGTATAATATTGCGATTGTACTAGTACTAGTGTTAAAGAACATTAATCTCAGTATTAATAAACTTTAAAATTCATACAAACAAAAAAGTAACTTTGGCTTCGTAGAAGTAATTAACATTATGGGATCAATCATAGAATAAACCTAACATTATGAAAATAAAACAAAATATTATTTTAATAATTATTACCCTAATTTGAACTTAGAGAAATTAAATTTAAAGAAAAACATTAATTAGTACGTGACGTCCCAGCAACTGAAATTGAGGGTAGTCTACGTAAGACTTCTGAAAAACTAACGTAGCACTTGTCCTCTTTCTCAGGAAAGAAAAATGTATACAAGCAACCTTTCCGTTTCAGAAATGTAACAGTTAAACCATGACTATCTTTTTCTACAACTTTTCCTACAAATAACAATGACCTTTTACTATTCACAGATGAAACATTCGCTAAAATAAAGTTTCCAATATTTATTTAGTTGTAGTCCTATTTCATTTCGTAGTCTTCATACGCACCGGTATCAGTATCTTCATTCTCTTCACAGTAAATTGTCACTTCGTCTTCTGATTCCAAATACATTTCTGAGTCAGTTTCTTGTGAAGAAAAGTTCAGGATAGATTTGTTTTTTTTTTTCGCGGTATTTTTTTGTACGTTTTTGGGTCTTCAAACAACTAAGTTCAGAATTCTTTATTTTTTTTGAGCCTGTAATTTTTCTAGCCGTGTCTTTTGAACAATATTCAAAACTGCCCTCTTTATTTTGTTCAAAGCTGCCTCAGTGGTATTTGAAAAATAACAAAGGCTTTTTTTTTTGTAAAAGTTAAAAAAAATTATTAATCTCTAGTTTATTGCATGATATATGAAACATTCTTACTAAAAGAGAAATAAATAAAACCATATACCTTGAATTGGATCCCTATGATCCTTACGCGTTTATTTAAAAAGGCATAAAATTTTAACTCAAAATCAAACACTCCTCGTAACTCAACGACTGGCTCTCATATATCAGCGGTGACAAGTGACGTGTGTGCTCCGAGCCCTGCAGGGGGCGCCCTTACAGTCGTTGACTCCTCTCAAGCAGCCAGGTAGTGCTTGCATTTCTTCAGGGACAGAGTACCCTCTTCCCTACCCACCCGGTGTCGCTGTAAAAGCCAATAGGGCTAACAGCAATTACCCCATGTTCGAAAAAAAAACAAAAAAAAAACATGTGTGCAGGTTAGTGCTCCCATTACTCAAAAAAATGTACTAAAATTTCTTTTCAAAATAGCTCTGTTAACACATATTTTCAAAGGTGCCTCTGTTCTAAGCTACCCCCCTCCCCCCTAGTGTAAATAATGAGTGAGGCTGAATATGCGTCAACATGTAAACACGTCGCAAGCTCTTGCCGCAGATGTGGCAAGTTCTTTGAAGCGTGTTCAAAAATTGACACTAGTCCGGATCGGTGATAAGCTCTCACAAGCCAAGCCAAATTCAACAAAATTCTTCGGTTGCCACCGTTGGGTTTGTGGACGCTAGGCAAACCTCGGCAAGCGTGTGAACGGTTAATAATAATTTGCCACAGACTATAAACTCCTGTAAACAAAAAAAACCTTCAAGAAATCTATACGTACAATAGAAACTTTAGTATAAAAATCCTGCTACTAATGTGTTTTAATATAAAAAAAATTACCTTATATTAATGTTCTAACATATTTTTTATTTTCATAAAGTACATAGACAAAATAGTAGAACTAGATGAAGATCATAAAGAAACAGTGTGGCGTCGTCCGAGCGGATGTTGTTTATGCCCGACATTTTCCTTTGGAAACTGTATTTGGACTTGAGTTCCATTTACTGTGACTGTTTTACCTAAATCCACATTTATTTTCGTGAAATTTAGGATAAAAATATGTTCTAAAAAAGAATTAGTGTAAATTTAATATCTAGATAACAATTTCAACGTATAATTAGGAAAAGTTTTTTTCTGAACAATATAGCGGGAAATCTACGTTGTGACGCGCACGAACTCTGATAATTTGTCGGGTGGAACAGTGAAGTGTCGTAACGTTTTGTTATGTGGTTATTTACGCTCTGACAGTGGATCTCTGTAGTATATTTAGATTTGAAAATGTCGGATGAAATGGCGGTGGGTGATAACGCATCTCAAGAAGATAATAAAGTAATTAGTGAAGAGACTGAAACTGAAACTGAAACTATGGATACAGCGAGTGTTTCAGAGCCTGTGGTGGAAGCATCTGTTGGGGAAGAACCAATACCTAAAAGTAACGAAGGTAAAATGACTTTCACATAACCTCTTATCTATAGTGTTGACATTAAATATAAATATAACATGTATTTATATTCTCATCTCTAAGCCTGTATATTTTAATAGTAAATTTACTGTTACGCTTACTGCTTCTAAAGTAATACATTCACATAAGATTATTATAAAAGTATAGTATATGTATGACATATACTAACAAGAATTTTTAAATGTACTCATCAAAGAATTGTACTTTAACTTTCATTTACAGCGATAGCATTAATAAAAATATCATACTGTTTATAATGTGATTCATATAATTTAAAAAAAAATGTTACTTATCTTCTTACTGTACTTGTCAGCAATTATTATAAAATATTGCGACAAAACTATATATTAATTTGCATATTATATGTACTTTATTTAATATGGATAAAAAAGCTAAGCGTAAAAAGGCAATTGTGGTGCAGCACACTGTTTGATTATAGGTTCAGTACCTACTCAGTGTAATGAATTATTTTCTGGTAACTAGACAAAGTGTGACATTGAGCACCTTTCGACACTCATTGTCTCAAAACTTGGGTAGTGCTTGGGAAATGGATTGTCTTAAAGCTAGGTTCTCTAAACCTACCCTGCTAGTCTTTTAATCTAACATTTGCAGTTAAATAATGTACTGATAAAGTTTTCTTATAGAGATGAAGATAAAGAACATTATTACTACATGAAATTTACTTAATCAAATTTTTACATAAACAAATTTTCCTGCGAATTATATTTGTTTTGATATTAACTTATATAAATTATATTTTGATCACACTTATTCAAATAAATTAATAGCAAATAAGCAATTAATTTTTCTTTTAGATTATAGCAAAATGGTAGATGAACTAAGTTAGTTAGTTTCTGGCTTCACTCTATATCTTGCATATAACAGTAGGGGTGGGCAGAATGAACCTAGTGTTGAGACGCTGCCTTTTTTTGCTTTTGTTAAGTAAGGTATGTACCTTACTGGCCTAGCTTTATTTTAACAAAATGGCAAAGTAGGTAAACACTTGTTAGCTCTTATGATTTTTTAAAAAATACATAAAAAATTGAAACTGCCTAAATGTCTATGATGTCTTTCCTATATTTTAATATACCTGAGATTTGTATGTAGCCAACTTAACAAGATTTCAATAGCAATAGCAATTCTCACTCTGTGAAAGTTCTCTACTATTAATTAGTTTCTCATTACAGCCAAATTCACTCATTACTTCTTTTCATTTTCATTCTGCAGGAAATATTAAAAATACAAAACTTTTTGTTGGTGAAAATGCAAACCTATTTGCAAAATGAGCTTAAGTGTTTATGTATGTAATAATTTTTTTAAATCATTTCATTCTTAATTGGAACAATAAATATGTATTATTTTTTTATAAACAATTGGAGGATATCGCATTTAATGGTTTAAATTTGTACTTGGGAGCTATAATCTTTATAAGCTATACTTAAATTATAAAGAAGAATACCTTATTTGTCATATTAATCTTGGGAACTACTAATTTTGATTGAAAAATTCCCATTTATTGAGGTAGGCAGTAGGTTATATTACAATAGGTTAATATTTCAATATAACCTGCTTTGCCTGCAGATGAAAACAGGTTTTGTGAAATAAACTACATGTAATAATTATATGTTATCTTTTAAGAAAACTAATTTGCTATAAATGTTATTATTGACAAACAGAAATTGAAACTTACAAACAATCTGCCAAGAAAGAATTGAACCTACAGACTTTGAGACGCTTTTCAACCCTAATAGAACAATAATGTGTGATTATTATTATTTCCCCTATGAAATGTTTGTATGTGGGCTGTTCACATTAATTTTGTTTTTCATATATAGCATAGCGACACTAAGAATATTAAATACAAAATGTTATTTAACAACATCAATAAAACAAAATATTTATTAATATTTATAAGAATTAGAATAAGATGATTATTTGATTGCTTTTTTATCATATTACAAATGTCAACACTTAATTTAATTTTATTTTTGTTTTAGACCAACCAAAAGAACCAGAAAAACCTGACATAAGGGTGGAAATAGAATCGGATGAGCCCCTCGAAGAAAAGCTTGAACTTGAAGAAGAAGTGCCTAAACAGGAAGAGACTGTGGTCGACTGTGGACAGGCAAACCCTGCAACAGAAGTAGTCAGAGGTGTTAAGAGGAGAGCTTCAGCGGCGTTTAGTGATGGTGATGCAGAAGATTTTAAAGGTTTTGATGGTACCGAGAAGAGCGATTTGGCTGATTATAGCCGAATTATTGGTGAGTTATTTTTAATATATTCATATAGCATACTAGCTTGCCTGCGACTTCGTTTGCATGGAAAAATAAATTGATTTAACTTTATTGATGAAATGAACAAACACTAAATGTTAAAGAAAATTTACCAAAATACAAAAGCAAAAATTGCAAATAAATTAGTTAAGCTATTTCTAAGATTAGTGTGCATAAACTAAAATTATTTTGGGCCCTAATACTTTGATAAATCCTTCAAATAATAGATTTTCGTATTGTGTAGTGATCAATTACATTTTTATTATATGCATAAATTTACAAAAACCTTTTGAGTGACTTGTAAAAAAAATAATAATTGCTGTACGTATATAGTACAATATCAGAGTTAATAATATTTACTTGATAAAATGAAAATAGTGTTATTATTATTCCATGCATCCCAGAAGAGGACAGAAGGGTAAAACGGAGAACCTCCACGTCTAGTGACGGTGGTTTTAAAGGGTTTGATCTTGTTGAATGCAACAACTTGACTGGATATTGTCAAGTACTAGGTAAGCGTATGGGATTATTGCACTGCTTAACTATAGTCCAACCCTTAGTATGATAGTTTTTTTGGGCTGTGTTCCGGTTTACTATTTTTGATAGCATATTCTGATATGGGAGTTTTAAAATATAAACTTTTTTATTGTTTTTAATTATAATTTCGGAAATCTTGGGTGTTCTATTATTATTATTATTATTGTTTCGGTTATGTTAATTACTTTGTTATATTCATTTACACAGTGAATGTATTTTGTTAATTTTTAAATATGTACATTTTTGTTTTATTTAAATAATTTTTTTTGTTAGTTTATCCAAAATTATTTAAAATAAAAATTTAAAATATTCCTTGGGTACATCTTTGGTTTTTTTCACTTAATATTGTACATCTTAGTAACTAATTATAATATTATTCATAAAAGATAATAATTGAACAGATTGTACATATTTAAGTTAAGTATATAAATGATATTTAAAATAGTTTGCTACTAACAGTTCTACCAAAAATATGATTAACCAGGGGGCACTGTAGTGGCAACAGTACCTATATAACAATTTATATTCAAAGTATGGTTGGTAAAAAACGTAACATATGATTTATGTAGTGTGGTATCTAACAAGCAAGCAGAGAGAAACTAGTGGCATACTGTTTCCACTTTCTGCATACTCAAACAATAGTTGACTTCACTTTCGCTGACGAAAAGCTTTAATTTTCAACTGTTTTAAAATATGAGTAATATGGGCTAAAACTTTATAGCAATCCCTTCTTAAAAAATATAATTTGGATCCACCACACATTTATTACTGTTTTTGTCTGCACACAAACATGCTCAAACTGATAAGGCCCAGGTTGGTGATGAGCTCTTCTGGCGAACTGTTGCAAGTCAAGCCAAAAGCCCCGTTTACACGTGTTTATGGATTACTACCGAGCCTTGCCAAACGTGTAGATGCACAATAATATTAAATACTATTTAATTCCAGAACGTCTAGAGGCCGAAGTGTCAGCCGCCGTCAACACGCACACGCCGATCCGCACCGTCATGGCGTCGCCCGCCGCGCGGTCGAGCAAACGAGCGCGCCAAGACACAGGTGGGTATAGGGCGGAGAAGTGGTCTGAACACCTCGAGGCGGAGGTCTCCGCGGCCGTGAGGAGCTTCGCTGATGAAGAGCCTGGTGTCAGGCCAGCTAAACGGCAGCGGCAACCAACGGGTGAGTATATAGGGTTGTGTGTGTGTGTTTGTGTTTGTTTTATGTTAGGGTGTGTGACTGGGTATGTATGTTGAGCTTGTGATAGTGATACAGGTCATTCGAAGAGCACAAAATAGCACTCTTGTTTATAGAAAACAATGAGATCTACAAACATCTACCTATGAATAGCAGTAAATATTGACTGCATGAACAACTAAAAAAATTAACAGATAAAATAGAAAAAGTATGAATAGTAGTACAAAACATCAATTATACAGTTGTAGTGGTGTATTACTTTTTTATTTTTTATTATGCATATATTTGTATTAAAATATTAATCATGTTGCTAATTACTTTTATAAAGAAATAATTCAAAATTTTTGAACATTTTTATTGGGAGGTAAGAAGGTATTTATTGTATATAATCTATTTAGCTAGGCTTTATAATGTATGATATTAACTATAAATAACTGTGATAGAAATGAATGGTATTAATGATTAATGAATGATATTAAACTTTTAACTGTTAATGACTGTGATCAAAAGAGAAGATATTTAATTATATGTGTGTGTTGTTGTGTATGTACGCTAATGGTTGTGACAAATTTAATGTAAAACTAGCGGACCCTCGCGGCTTCGCCCGCTTGAACTATACGAATATTTATGGAATTATTTTCAGTTTTCAATAGGATTAACAGGATATAGAATAATAAGGAAAATAAAATTCTTAATTATATATTAATTAATATAACCAAAGGAAAATATTATTAATAAAAGAAACTAAAGAAAACCAGCTATATTATCAACGTAAAATAAATATTTAAAAGTATTAAAATTAAAAGTAAAATGAAATATAATACCAGAATATAACAAAACTTAACCAAACCAGGAAATTAAAAAAAAATATACTGAAATAAGCGAAGTGGACCAAAGAAAACTTAAAAACCAAGCAATTAGTAATAAACAGCAAATAACCGCATACAAAATTAAAAGTAGATAGAAAATATATGAAAATTCATAAAACCGTAACTGTAATCGTAGTCTGCTCGTTCAGGTCCGTCATTCCGTAACCAAGGTATTTTTATATATTTTATACATAGAGAATATGCCAAATATGAGAAAAAGTAGCCTATGTTCATCCCAAGACTTCCCAAGTATCTCTATATAAAATTTTATTACCATCGGAACAGTGGTTTGGTCGTGATTGTGTCACAGACAGACAGACTGTTACTTTCAAATTTATGATGGAAGTATGGTTCAACTGAATCTTCCGAACTCGGTAGCTTCCTGTATGAGTATGACTGACAGTAATGATATGTTTTTATACAATATAGTCAACAAGTTGTGGCCACCCTAAAGTTACCTGTAGATGGCTATTCAGATTTGATTTTAGGAAATTTCTTAACTTTTTAGTTAAAAGCCCTAACATCAGGGCGGCCACGATTCGTCGAACATACTATATTTAATGATTCAATATTGCTTGTAATAGCTAAATTAAATAGGGAGTATATTTTGATTGTATGGATGTGGCTTTTAGGGAGGACTTCATATTGTATGTATGTATGACTATGTGTACTGTCTATGTTACATTTTGAATTATTTAAGTACAGTGTGCTGACTCATTCATGTTTTAAGGTATTGTATTGTAGTATTATTTGATTTTATTAGAAATTTGTTATTAAATTAGAATACAATATATATTTTTTAAGTGTTATAATGTAGCGGAATTAAAACACACGCCTATTAGAAACCGTCCAAGAGTTTTCTAAAAATCTAATAGAATACAATATATGCTCTATTATTGCAGAATGGCAGGTTGATACTTGTTGGTTCGAATCCCACTATGGACGAGTTTATTTTTAATATTTCCTCTTCCCTAAAGGGGGAAATGTATATTTTTTTGATTTCGGTAATCATATATTTATTTTAATTTTTATTCCACAGACGGTTCAAGACCATCGTCTGCGTTGTCGTCTAGATCAGATGGGGAGGGCGCTTTATCTACAGACGTAAGATATTATTGCTATTTTTAATTTAGTTTTAAGGTTTAGCTGAAATTAATTGTGTACATATCTAAAAACTCCCAAATTATCTTGGTCAATGATTATGATTATGATTACAATATATATTTATTTTTATAGTAATGTAAAAGAAAATGCAACTAATGTATTTGAATATTTTAATTATTTTTAATAAAGAACACTTAAATTTCGATCATACAGGTCTTGGAAACCTTTTTATTACAACTGCCCGAAAAACAAATGAATAAAATATATATAATGTATTTAATTTAAATAAAATATTTGATGTGAACAGGCATCATCATCCCCCGCAACACGAGGACGGCGCGCCACAATAGAGATCTCCTCCCCCCTGCTCCGCATCCCGCTGGAGCGCGGGTGGCGCCGCGAACTGGTGTACCGCGCGTCCGCCCCCGCCGCCGGACACGACGCGACTGCCAGGCGACACGCCGATATATACTACTATACGCCGGCGGGCAAGAAGCTGAGATCTACTAGAGAGGTATTGTTGTGGAATATGAGTTTCTTTTTACTTTTGCGGCGTTAAACTCCGCTACTCACTATAGGTTCTCAGGTGGAAAGTAGAAAATTAAGTGTCTTCTTACATTTCTCGTTTAATACATTAAAGCGAAATTTCTTAATCGAGTTGTATGTTAAAATTATCATAACTACAAATAAATGTTGTTTGGTCACGTTGTTGAACTACAGTTGTTTAAAACATTCAAAGTGTATACCGTATTATATTTCATGAATTATAACTATCATGAACTGTACAATTTTCGGTTTCAAGATTCCATAGCCAAATAGCATAAAATGGAATAGATTCGTCACGCCTTTCCGTCTGTCCGTCTGTCAGTATGTCACAGCAACTTTGTTAGAACAGTCGAATCTTGATAGGTTTATTGCAAATAATTTAAGGTTCCCCCCTTCTCTTTTATATGAAACTGAAGCTAAACGTTTATTTCACCAAACCTAAAATGTGTAGGATTATAAAAAAAATATATATACTTAATTTTTTTTCAGGTTGGCGAACATTTGTCAGGCACTGGATTAACGTTAGAAAACTTCTCGTTCTTCAAAGAACCATTGGGTATTGATGATCCGGAAAAGGAAATAATTCGGTAACATACTTTTAATGTAACATTAATGTATCTAAATGTATAAAGCCTTTGCGTTATGCACTTTATTATTGAAAAAAGACACCCCAGTAATAATTTACTTAATATATAGCCCTTGCTCACTTCTCGCTCTGGCTCTGGTGACTAGGCGATTCTTAATATATCTTCCATGTGCAGACAATCAGTTGCATATTTTTATGTATATTGGTATATTACAGTGATGCAAAAGTGATGCGTCGTGTAGAATCTCCGGTACCAGCGGCAGCTCCACCGGTCATAGTGGATGGCAAGAGGACACCTAAACCGAAACCACCAAAAGGAGCCAGCCCCGAACCGGTTACACCTAAATCACCGCCCGCTAGGATTAAGGTAATTTAAAATATTTTTTATTTAGCGTTGCACACTAGAGCACTGTGTTGGCACTTGGTATAGCACGACGCCGCCGTAGGTCTAGTGTCAAGTGTCAACTGTCATGCTGACAGTCACCACTACCATTAACTCTAGTATTGGGCGTTACTGTTGTATTTTTATAATGAATTATTCATTATATTATATTTTTTTTACTGTTATTTTAAACTGTTGTAATATATATTATATTATTTTCAACGTAAATATAATACAATGAAAAAAAAAACATTTTCGTTATTAGCTATATTTTATTGTAAGTAATATTTGGCCTTTCTGCCATTGAGTTAAAGCTCATATTTGTGCGAGGTTGTACGATGTGAAGTTCGCCATCATTATTTTATTTGACCTTGGCTGAACTCGATGTAGGCCGAATAACTTCTAAATATTTCCGATCATTACCGAACCGAGGCGCCACACGCCACGCGCCATGTTCCTAGCTGATAATGAATATTATAAATAACAGTCAGTGTTGAAAATAAATAATGATTAGAAAATTAAAAATTTATAACGAATTATATTATCTGCTGTTTGTTATAACGCCCAACTTTAGCTATAATATAATTATAAGGATACTTCCATATCTAAGTGAAAGTAAGTGAAGTCTTTGTAAGCGAAAAATTTCCTCGAATCAACTTCGATCGAATACTTCGAATACTTTTACAACTGATCGTGCTATCAGCGCTTTTTTCCCCTTGTATGGATTTTAAATTACAATATTTATTATGTTATTGTATGTAGGATAGTTTTACATTTATTTTGTATTATATTCTATGCAGATGTAATTCTAAGCTAAATTTAAATTGTTTTAAAATCTCTTTGCATTTTCAACCTTTTAGGATATCGATATACATAAATTTCCAATTACATACGGAAAAAAATATATAATATGTACAAAAAATACTATATTATTTTAGTATAATTTCGAGTGTAAATGTCTTGATTTCGGCACTCAATATTCTCTTTGCCTACCATTTTGGGATGTGAGATGGAGCTTAAAATTGGAATTTTTTTTTAGATATATACATAGAATTACATATTTCATATATCCACGATTTGTAATATATTTATTTCAGTAACTTCTATTTCCTGAATTCAGTTAGTAGTAATTTGGCAATTATTGTAAATGCATAAAGATCAAAGGACCGAATAACCAACAACCGCAACATTCGAGTACTTCTAATTAGTCCGTTTCCTGTCGGAAGTCAAGTTTAGTTTGAAATTATTCGCTTCACTTGTTTTTCATTAGTAAGTTTAACTGTGAAATGATTTGTGGTGTACTACAAGATTTGAATTTTTAGAATGCATACAACTCGCAATGCCTTCTGAATTCGACGGCAAGTGAGGAAAGGAGGGTCTTAACACTAGGTTCCCTCTGTCTATCCTGATGTGTGCGGGATACAGCGTGAAGCTGATTTTATGATTTTATACTATACAGAATATTTATGCAATACATAATGGCTTCGCCCCCTTCTCGTTATACATGCAGTAATGATAAAAAAAACTCGAAGAAAAACGTTTGAAGGTTAAAGCCTTTTATTTCTTTTATATTACAACACTTACTGTCGTGTTATCTCGTTTATCATATTCATAATATCAAGATGCTTACAAAACCCGGTCAAGTGCGAGTTGGAATTCAAGACCCCGAGAGCTTTAGTACAATTTATTTTTTTCTACGAAAAATCTGCAAATTTTCACCTTTGGGATTTTTTTTCTTTATTTATATTATAAGTACTAACTTTATGCCAAATTTCATAACTGTAAGTCCACGGAAAGTACCGAATAGGTTTCGATTACGCGGATTTCGTAAGAAAAGAAGAAAAAAATATGCATAAATGCTCATAAAATATTGATGGTGTTAACTTGTTTTTTTTTTGTGCTCTAAGGGACCGTAAAAATCTACAATAAGAATATTTGAAATTAATTTCAGCTCCTCCAACCTCCACGTGATCTCGAAATAAATGGTCTTGACAGACTGACAGATGGACAAGAAAGTCTTCCTATAAGGTTTCCGTGTTTCTTTCCGAAGTAGGTACGGGAACTTAACAATCACTCACAAAAATCAAAAATTAACAAAGTAAGAAGAGAGATCTTTTATATATTCCGTTCTTCGCATTCCACCCTAATTATAGTGGCTGAATGTTAAATGCTCCTTTTCCCCGAATATTATTCGAACTCCTAACCCTTTTGCAAACAGACGCTGGCCCACTGCGCTACAATGAACTAAGCAATATTATAATTTCATTACAGAAAGTTTCAACAACATTCAAAGAAAAATGTAAACAAGCGACGTCCCAATCTAAAAAAATAAAACCCCTAAATAAGTCTTATCTGTTGTTTTATTTAATATAAACAGATTCAAGTTCGTAAAATTTACACCTCCATGTAATTAAGA
>DWLH01000294.1:0-24214 GCA_018249795.1 Heliconius telesiphe telesiphe
CCTCGCACTCGTCGGCGGCGGCGCCGAGGCGGTAGCCGGGCGGGCAGCGGCACTCGTAGGCGCCGGGCGTGTTGGCGCACTGCGCCAGGCCGCGGCACACGGCCGGCCGCCACGAGCACTCGTCGATGTGTGTGTGCTGAGTGTGCTCACCTGTAGGAGCCGACAGTGTTGCGACAGTCGCCGTGCTCGCAGAGGCGGCGGTCGGCGCACTCGTCCACGTCCTCGCACTCGTCGGCGGCGGCGCCGAGGCGGTAGCCGGGCGGGCAGCGGCACTCGTAGGCGCCGGGCGTGTTGGCGCACTGCGCCAGGCCGCGGCACACGGCCGGCCGCCACGAGCACTCGTCGATATCGCGGCACAGGTGCGATGTGTTGTCGTGCTCGTATCTATTGCAGAAATACTTTATGTATAATATATAAATACTATATTTGAACGGATTAATGATATTGTAAAAAATTACAATCTATAATTTAGGACAATCACATTCAATGCTTATCAATTAATATTATTAAAATATTTCTTTACAAGCATTAAATGTGATTGTCTTAAATTAAATTTATACACATTTAAAAGAATTGAATATTCCTTCAGTCTCATCATATTAATATTGTCGCGATGCTTTAGCCCACATCGGTGACCTGGGCCAAAGTATCACCAATTCGATATATGACATTTTCGGGAGTGTGCCTATTATACGAGGGGAGGTCCAAAAGCTCGCGGAATGAAAGGGTTCTAAACAATAAATCTATTTTTCCTTTTCAATATAATCACTCTTATGCTGTATTTTATTCATTTATTGTATCTATGAATTAATTTTTCTAAACCATCGAAATATTTTTTTTTCTTTCGCCTCAAAATGGGCCAAAATTGCACCTCATTGTCGTCGGAAAATTTCCTTCCCCTTAAGTCTTTTCTTAAATTGAGGAACAAATGAAAGTCACTAGGGGCCAGGTCTGGACTGTAAGGTGGGTGGACTAGTGATTCGAAGCTGCGCGTGTGCAAAGCAGCCATTGCAACTCTGCTCTTGAGAACTGGTGCGTTGTCTTGCAAGAGCAACACACCCTTAGCCAAATTTCCTCGACGTTTTTCTTTGATGGCCTTTAATTTGTTTAGTATCGATGCGTAGTATTCTCCGGTTATGTTTCTTCCCTTTTCTTTGTAATCAATCAGTATTATCCCCTCACAATCCCAATAAACAGTAGCCATCAACTTTCCAGCCGATTGTGACACCTTGAATTTCTTTGGGGATGGTGTGCCCTTATTATGCCATTGCATGGACTCCTATTTTGACTCAGGTTCAAAGTGATGGACTCATGTTTCATCTCCAGTAACAATCTGTTCCAAATTCTGTGCCGGTTCATCTCCACACAACTCCAAAAATTGCTTTGAAGCATCGACGCGCTGCTGTTTCTGAAGCGGTGTGAGTATTCTTGGTACCTATCTTGCACTGACTTTTGTCTTACCCAGATGGTCATGTAGGATCCGCAAAATGGTGGTATCTGATACTCCAACTATTGCAGATAACTGTTTTTTTCTTCAAACAGCCGTCCTCCAGTACAAGTTTTTCCATTTTTTCAATGATGTCTGATGTGGTGGCCTCAACTAGCCGTCCAAAGCGGGGGTCGTCTTCAATTAACTCCCGACCATGTTTAAGAAGATCATGCTACTTATAAATCATGGATTTCCCCATAAACAGTTTGCATTTCATTAAAAATGGTTTGGCCATTCTTTCCTTGCTTGGTAAAGAATGACGGCATGGTGTTCAAACGATGTCAGGGCTGGGCCCTCTGACCGTGAGGGTCATACTCCACCCATTAATATGGGCGCGTCATGGGGGTGGACCTGGAGGCCCTCTTTGGTTGAGTCTTATTAATGAGACTGAGAAAAGGGGGGAAGTGAAATGGATAACCTAGTGCTGCCGGGCGGTTAGCCCAGCCGAGTGAGACCCTTGGTTACCCAAGGGAGGCCCAGCTTAGGCGACCAGTGACCTTGGAAGCAGCCCAGGAGTTGGCATGAGGTAAGATGTCTCTTGGTAGGTTCCTCTTTGGTGCATCTGGCGGGCGGGTGTGCCACGGCGCGATGGCTTGAATATAAGGTTTGTCCGAGGCGTCGGCCCGGTTAAATGTTCTGACAGCCAGTCGTATGATGTGTTCCTTAAGGCTCTCGACACGAAGGTCACGCCGGATAGTAGCGTTCCTCACGTACCGGGGGGCCTGAACAACCCGTCGGAGGGCGACGATCTGCGTGGTTTGTAGAAGTTGACGTTGGCATTCGCGGGTGATTGCATACCAAGCTGGGGTCGCGTACGTCAAATGTGGTCTGACGTACGTTTTGTAAAGAGCCAGTTTGGTCCGGAGAGGAAGACGCGAGCACAGTACGGGACGCAGCAGGTTGCGGGCGACCCTCGCCGCATTCCTGGCTTTTTTTATCTGGGCCGTCACCGACCTGACTCAACGGGGCTGAAACTTTATTTATATACTAATGATGAGTCCCCAAGTAGTATGACATTAAGCGAGCGCCCCTATCCCCACTCCATCCCCTCCATTCCACAAACTTTTGGACCTCTCCTCGTACATTTTACTCAGCAGCACAGTCACAAGTTTTTCCCGCCCGAGAGAATCGAATCTAACTCCGTTGATAACAGAAGCTTTATCTGAAGTATCAACCAATTTATAGTCGAGGCCTGAAATGCCACGACTGTGGTTTGCTCAATTCACAGTCCATAATGTCAAAATCGAAAATCAAAATATTCAAATATTGAAAAAAAAAAATATTTAAAGGATGATTTACCTTGATAATAGTATGTATTTTTGATATTATATAGAGGCCAGTCGTGGCGCAGGGTAACTGTAAAACCGACTGGTTGTGGGTTCGATCCCCACTCGAGAAGATGAAATATTTACTTAAATTTATATTGATATTCCCTCGCTCTGGTCTTGAGGCCACGCACGGCGTTGAGTTCTGCCACTCAACACGCAATACCTCGGAAGAAATTGGGGAACTATTGTCTTAACACTAGGTTATTTACACCGTCCACTCCATATTATCATATAAATTTCCTGGCCCAAAGGTTATCTGGAAGAAATCGTTGATTACGCGATACGATCGCCTTTTGTGCGTCAATTGGTTTTTTTTGTTTTTCCTAATGAGGATATTGAATTATGTAAATAAATAAATAAAAGAGAAGAAGTCAGTTGTGGCGCAGAGGCACAAAGTGTGACTGCGAAATCAACTGGTGGGTTCGATGCCCACTTTCGGAAATGAAATATTTATTTAAATTTATATTTTCATTTCCTAGCTCTGGTGTCGAGGCAAAGCGTGGCGTTGTGTACCGCCACGCAACACGCAATGCCTCTAAATTTCAGCGGAAAGTGGGGAATGGAGTGTCTTAACACTAATTTCCCTCTGCCTACCCTGCTGTGTGTGGGATACAAGGTAAAGCTGAAAATAGAGAATAGTTCATAATTTAAACGCAAACATAGATATTTCTGATTTGAAATGTGTGATATACTACTCCTATCACCTTAATCTTTAAATCACCTGTATCTCTTGATAAATTCAATTTTTAAATCATCTAAAAAAGCACATTTTTTTATTATTTAAAAATATTACTTACCCATGATCACAACCACACTGGAATCCTGTAGGCGTATCGTGACAAGTACCAGGCTTGCACAGTTGCGGCATGATATCACACTCATCAATAGGCTTCGTCTCGTTGGTCATAGGGTTAATATACTCCCCAGGCTTCTCCCCACATAGGGCAATATGTTCAGGAGATCCTTTATCAGGACAGGCTTCACAGGGCGCTCCCCAGGCGCGGCCCACGGAGCAGCAGCACAGGTACTTAGTCTGTGGCACGCCTACTGCTGCTGCACACTGCTCCAACTCCGCGTCCCATTCCATATAACACTGTCGTTGGCGGACGTCCACGCATTCCTCTGTAACGATATAATATTTTCTTTATTTTTATTTATTCGCGTGTCGTAATTACATTAATAAAAAATGTACATCAATAGTCATTTCAAATTTGTTTAGTGTTCCGTACTTTTTAAAGAAAAAAGGAATCCTTATATGATCACTTTGTTGTCCGTCTGTCTGTCAAGACCCTTTATCTCTCTCAGACCATATACTGAGATCTACGGCCCAATGATTTCCTGATAAAATAAATATATTTCTATATTTAGTTAGACAAAAGATAAGGCCGTTTATATCGCAAAAAACGCATAATTCGACACTGTAAAGGAATCAAAATTCATAGGGTACTTCCGGTTGCCCTAGAATTATTAAATTTAGCAGCTAGCATCTACAGGACTACCTGTACTAGTACTAACTAGTTCAGGGAAAAATCTAAAAACTATACATTTATGGTTAAATCCTAAAAAATAACAGCCTTAAATATCAACAAAATCCAAATTTTGACACTATAAAAGGAATCAAATTTAATAGGGTACTTCTGGCTAATCTAGAATTATGAATTTAGCAGCTAGCACCTACAGGTAGTACTAGTTCAGGAAAAAATCTGAAAACTATACATTTGTGGTTAACTCCTAAAAAAATAATAGCCATAGAAGGGAGCAAAATTTGGTATTAAAATCGCTAGTTCAAGTGAGGTACCATATGAAAGGGCTCTGACTAAGCTAAGCCTGAATTTCAGAAAAAGCTCCGAGACCTTCAATTTTTGTACGGAACCCTCAGTGGGCCCGACTCGCGTTTACCTTTTAAGGGGAATATCCCATGCTATTATATAGAATAATTTAAGTTACTATAATAATAATCAGCTGCACACTGTTTATGTAATAAGTTGGTCAATAATATTAAAAAAATATAATCAGGAAATCCTTTAAAAGGAAAACCGGTAAAGTAGGCACTCGAATAGGTTTTGTGGGACTTCTGGACTGGAAGGTGTGGGCTACCTCCTTATACTTACTGAAACCTGACAGTATCCCACTTTAACTAGTAAGAAGAATTGTTCCGTGAACCCGAATGGGTATATCGACTCACTTCCGTTGGGCATCGCGACGTACCCCTCGGGGCAGAGGCACACGTAGGAGCCGGGCAGGTTGCGGCACACGCCGGGCCCGCACACGTCGCGCGCGCACTCGTCCACGTCCTCGCAGCGCTCGCCCGCGCGTGCCCAGCCGGCACCGCACGTGCACACGAAGGAGCCGAACGTGTTGGTGCACGTGCCGTGCGCGCACAGCGCCGCGTGCTGCGCGCACTCGTCGATGTCCGCCAGCGTCACCACGTACGACGGCTGCCGACGACACAAACACATTAGTAATTGTCCTGTCTTAACAATCTTTCTTTATAAAAAAAGTTCCGTCTCAACACTATGTATTAATACTTTTAAAATCACAATTACACTACAATAGTGACATAAAAGCTACGATTCCTTAAAAAATGAGTGCCTGTTCTCCACCACATTGCTTATGTACCTTTATTTTTAGCTTCACGCTTTATGCCTAACGAGATACACAGAGAAAACAGAACGCCAAAAACTACTGCTTCTTTCTACCTAGCCTTACTTAAAATAAAGTAACCCTTTACTACTATCCTAGTCCTATATTCCAATGTATGGGAAAATTAATGTACTTAAAATTTATTACAAATTTTATGCTTAATGTGGAATAATACTTTAAAAAAAGTAAAAATCTGTATTGGTATTATTTTAGCTAAACTAATAATAGTTACATTTATAAATATAGAAATAAAGAATAAGGAATATAGGGGAGAGTAACCAATATTGGACCGGCGCTTAAATTAGACAGATGCTATATCTCAGTCAATTAACTTCATTTTATTTTTCTGGCAACACCATTATATGCGACGGTAGTGCCCCTAACACTCCGCCATTTTCTATGGACGTCGAACACGCATCATAGCCGTGACACTAATAAATTCTTTTTGTAGTGCACTGGTATTACTTTTGAGCTAATAGTCTAAGGATATTCTTGAAAGTGAAGCTACGTTACAATTTCGTAAAATATTACTTAAGGAAACACATTTTATAGTTTTTAATGTGCTAGTAAAATAATACAAATCTTTAGAGATTATGATAAAAAAAATTGTGGCGACCCGTAATACTACCAAGGTCTGTATATTGGACCACCCTCAAGTTCCTAAATTGTACCGGTCCAATATATGCAGATGATTGTGATGTTATTATCGAAAGCCTAAGCTATTGTTGCAACATTAAGAGGTGTTATTATTGATTTTTATAAGACTTCAATTTCGTTTGAATAATTTAAAGATTTGATAAAAAGTTTAAATAAGTATTTTTGTTCATAATTGACTTCATATATTTTATTGTTTTAGAAATATTTTCAAGACTGAATAAAGTAAAAATGTTCCTAAATAAAGTGTTGATAATGTTTAAAGAATAAATATTAATAATAATGATTCGTAATTATAACTTTCCTTTACTTAATTCCTAATTATTCCTATAATTTAAGATTTGGTCCAATTTAGGGACCTGGTGGTTCAATTTATGGTACCGGTTGCGTAATTTGGACCGAATGACAACCTTTAGAAATTTCCTGTTATTTATATGTTACCATTAGGTTACAATATCAACGGAGTGATATTATATAGCTAAAGAAACAAGGTACTTCCAAAGTCTTGTTGCATTTTTATAGCTTCGAAGGATCTTGTGATTTATGCCAGTATATCGAAAGTGGTCTAATATGGGTTACTCTCCCCTACATGTTATGTGTAACATACGGACGTATGACGGACATCATGTTAAACAATTCAACAAAACGTTCAATAATACTTACGGGCTCCAATACAGGTTGATACCCGGGTCCACCGGGACATAACTGTCTGTACGCTTCCGAGCCAGGCTCGGGACAGAGGTCGCAGTAATTACCCCAAGCAGCACCTACCGGGGTAGACATTATGGTAATAATATACTCGTATAAAATTTGAATATACTCGTATAAAATTTGAGGCCAGTCGTGGCGCAGCGGCACGAGGTGTGACTGTAAAACAAACTGGTTGTGGGTTCAATCCCCACTCGAGGAGATGAAATATTTACTTAAATTTATATTTCCATTTCCTCGCTCTGGTGTCGAGGTTGAGCGCGGCGTTGAGTTCTGCCACTCAACACGCAATGCCTCCAGAATTCGGCAGAAAGTGGGGAACGGAGTGTTTTAACACTAGGTTTCCTCTGCCTACCCTGCTGTGTGCGGGATACAGCGTGAAGCTGATTTTTTTATTAAATTAAAAAGTCACACTGATTTACATTAAATAAAATAAAAAAATAGACAGTCTACTATTAAAAGCGTATTAACACTAATTACCGTCACAAATTTTAACTTAAAATAACGTAGGTTTCATATTTGAACGGTTAAACCATAATAAATAGAGAAGAATACGAACCGACAGAACAACAACAAGCCGCCATAGTACCATCCTCCGACAACTCATCGCTGTCACGACACTGTTCAGTTCCCGATCGCAGATCCACTTTGCTGTAGCAGCGAGCCTTTCTAGAATCTGACATCAGAAAATTGTTTTTTAAATGCTTCTTTATTAGGTTTACCTGTATATATCTTGTGTAATGTTAAAAAATAATACAAGAAGGTGAACGGTTACAATACAATATTTTCATACCATGAACTTTCTAGTTCACATTGCAATAAAAGTGATTTTTTTAATAAATTTTTCATTGAAGATTATTTAGTTTATGGGTATCGCATATAGTACAGTATGCAAACAAATTTTGGAACATCGCGTGTAGATTGGCGAGCGATCACTACACGTAAAAACAGGAAAATCTCTTAAAAAATTAAAAATATAATACAAAAAAGTAAATTAATTATAATAGCATCTATACCAAAGCAAGCAGTTCCATCGGAGACCAGCTCGTAGTTGGGAGGGCAGCGGCAGAGGTAGGAGCCCTGCGTGTTGACGCACGTGCCGTACTGGCACGACTGTGGGGACTTGCACTCGTCCACGTCCGTGCAGTTGAAGCCCGGCATCACTGCGCGTAGCGCATAAAAAAGAAATTACTTGTGATATTATATACTTATAAATTAATAATCCAACGGCAAAATTAGCAAAACCCCATTTTGTATTAACGTAATTATCATATTATGTGAAATAAGCAGTGACAATTTAATGACACATTCCTCCGTTCTCTATTTTCCCAACGTCGCACTTTTTTAAATAGACTCACATAAGAATACTTTGTAAATATTACATTCATTTGCCTCGCTCCTTTCACTCAGAACAACTTAATAAACCATTTAGTGACTGCTTGAATTTAGAAATTTTAAATATTAGTAACAACAAAATACAATAGATAAGTACAATAATACGAGTATCTAATAAATATAATAGCTCACAGTCATCGACGCTGTCGGACTGGAACCCCTTGTCGCAGATGCACTTGAACATGCCGTAGGTGTTGACGCAGCGCCCAAACACGCACACGTTGTCGAACGTCGCGCACTCGTCCATGTCTGCGCGGTGCAACATTGTGTATTACTAGATGGACATTTGTTTTAGTTTCGTATATTTTCCCGTAATCACAGTCGACAACGTGCTCACCCAAGCAAGACTTCCCGTCCGCCGCCTTGGCGAAGCCGACGTCGCAGTCGCACTCGTAGCCGCCGGGCGCGTTGGCGCAGTGGCCGTTCTCGCACAGCGTGGGGTCGTTGGCGCACTCGTCGATGTCGACGCAGGCGTACCCGTCGCCCTTGTAGCCGGTGTCGCAGCGGCACGCGTAGGAGCCGTCGCTGTTGCGGCACGCGGCGCGCGGGTGGCAGCCGCCGTTGTTGGTGAGGCACTCGTCCACGTCCTCGCACTCCGCGCCGTCGCCGCGCCAGCCGTCGCGGCAACGGCATTGGAACGAACCCTGGGGAGGTGTCGCCGATCAACATACATTGTCTTGAAAACATTGGGGGAAAGTGAGCAACGGAGTGTTTTAACACTTAGATTTGTCCTGCCTATGCCGGTATGCAGTAAAAACCGTGAGGCTACTAAAAAATAAATTAAGATAATATCAGTTACACATTAAGAATACTGCATGACTACAAATTTCAAAATACGTTAAATTAAAAAGCTAACCGGTAAGTTAATACAGTCAGCAGCAGGATGACAGTCACAGGTGCCAAGTTCACATTCATCGTCGTCAGTACAAGCAGGGCCTTGCTCCGGCTTCACACTGTATCCGTCCGAACAGCGACATACGAAGCTTCCTATTGTGTTACGACACTCGCCTGCTCCACAGAGGTCTGGAATCTAAAAAAGAGAGGATGTAAAAAGGCGTATCTCTGCCGGTAACAGAGTTAATGGTGCCTTAGCTGCATTCATGAGACGGCGAAACGTCAACACAGCTACACGTTTGACCGTACACAATATAGTGTAGGTATCTACGCAGTTATACGCAGCGAAACGTGTGTATTACAAAAGAATAATGAAAGTAAGATGAATACTGTAGATATGATCTTTAGATATGTGGAGTCAACTTAGCTGAACGAATCCGCAATAAAGAGATGCACAGAATGGTTGGTACTAGCAAAGATGTCACGGTGAGAATAAAAAGGAAGCTGCATAGTTTATTGGGCACGTCAAACGAATGAGTGATGAAAGAATGGCATAAAAGATTTATGTTGGAGAAATGAGCGGTAAGGGAGGTAGGGGGAGACCTCGGTTGACCTTCGAAAATACAATATCAGAGATATTGGAGGAAGGCACGTCAAATGGCATGAGGACTCCCCGGAGGACATGTATGATGACAGAAGACGAGGCGAAATAGGTATGCAGAAATACAGCGTGAAACTATGTTAAGTTAAATATTGATATAACTAGTAAATGAACTTAGCGTTTAATTTTTTTTTTTTGTAGATTTATTTATATCATAACAGTTTATAAAATTTATAACTATCAAAAGATGATTTCAGTTAAGAATTCTTATTCAAATTATGTTACAAATTAATAATAAAAACATGATTTTTGTTCATTTAACAATAAAAAATAATGGTGTTATATTAATATTCCATAAACCACAAGTTTTTAGCTTATATCACGCATGCCTCTTTTATCATTTTCAATTCTATGAGCACTAATAATCAGTATTAATAACATAAGATTTATCATCAGTTCTTGAACGCGTAGAGCTGTTTCTGTCATCAATACCTGTCCTACCTGATATACCTATAGATATTTATGTATGGCAGTTATTTTTATAAATGATGAGTAAAGTAAATGAAGGCGGTACTAACGTCCTCGCACTCGTCGACGTCGAGGCAGGTGGGCTTGCCGTCGGGCGCGGGCAGCAGCCCCTCCCCGCACGCGCACAGGTAGGCGCCGGGCGTGTTGCGGCACACGCCGCCGCCGCACACGCGCGCGCCCGCCGCGCACTCGTCCACGTCGCGGCACGTGCGCCCGTCCGCGCGCAGGTGCCAGCCGTCCCTGTACGAGACGTAGTGTTAAATACTGATCGTTTCAAATTATATTATAAGAGCACCGCAGCGGTACATCCTTTAACTGTTGATTGTACGCGACAGTTGTGGATTTGATTCCCATTCGAGCTAATGAATACAGCATTGAGCTGCCAGTCAATATACAGGGTGGAAGTGTCAGCACCACTTTAAATGAAACCACAGTTTTAACTACTCTATAAAAGCCTAATACAATTATTATTTTTTTCCCAACAATAAAAAAGTGATTTTTTCGAACAAAATAAATAATAAAATTATTGTTGTAATATAAAACGCCATTTGTCAAGAACGACGCACGCACACATAAACCTATCAAAGAGAAACCGCCGCAACATTCCGAGATCGAGTCGTAGGTATTGGTATTGGCGGCAAACTTCAAAGTTGCTTAACCTTTAGTAATATTTTTGTAGTAGTATGTGTTTACGTTATTGGTATCTATGCGTAACTGCGTCACACGAAATACAGGTATGGATAAACATCGTGAAATTTTAAAAAAATCCTACGTCTAAACTGTTGAGGTATCTTGATTAATTTCTTTAGGTATAGGTTTAAAATATTTAACCCTATATGGTGTTCCCGTAAAAGGAGCGCTGACACTTCCACCGTGTATAATATTTTGGACGATGCGTTAGGTCTAAATTCGCTGCTTTGCCTACTACATAAAGATTATAGCATGATGTTAAAATATAAATATTATTAAGTTAAAAAGTTTCATTAATTTGTTAAAAAATAATTCAAGCATGGCTAAAGGCTATAATATACATAGAATCATTTAAACGTTACCCACTATACAATTCTTTGAGATTCTATCGGTTTCATGCATCTTCAAATGATATATAAACTAAGCACTCACTTGCAAGTACAGTGGTAGGAGCCCGGCGTGTTGACGCAGTCGTGCTGGCAGCGCGTGGGGTCGTCCGCGCACTCGTCGACGTCATCGCAGTGCGACTTGACGGTGGACTGCGCGTAGCCCTCGTCGCACACGCACTGGTACGTGCCCATGAGGTTCTCGCAGGCGCCGTTGCTGCAGATGCCCGAGGTGATGGAGCACTCGTCCACGTCCTTGCAGGAGAGGCGGTCGGGCGCGAGCTCCATGCCGGGCGCGCACTCGCAGCGGGACGAGCCCGGCGTGTTGACGCAGCGCCCGCCGCGGCACAGCGACGGGTTCTCCGCGCACTCGTTCACGTCTGGGAGCGACAACGTTTGTTAACGTGTTGAGTGGCGAAACTCACCGCCGCGCTTTTTGCCACGTTACAGAGCGAGGAAATTAAAATATTAAATATTTCATCTCTCCGAGTGGGAATGGAACCCAGAACGTAGCGTTTGCATTTTTCGAAACTTTAATTATTAAAATAAAAATATCGAAACTCACCAACACAAACTTTAGATAGGTCGTCGTTCGTATATCCGGCGTTACATCTGCAAGTGAAGCTACCATCTGTATTGCGGCACTCGCCCGCGCCGCACACCTCGTCCACTATCTCACACTCGTTCACGTCCACGCATGTATGGTTTTTAGAGTCCTGTTCAAAATGGTATTTAGTTCATCTTATGTATAATTGTTTTTTAAATGTACTGTGCTGTACTTTTGTATGTATGTATGAATGTATGTTTGTTGCTATATTTCTCCTAAACGAATGGCCTAGGCGTATATTTATAAAATCATTTCAATGATCTCCTATGTGGTTTAGAAACACAATTGAACATAGCACTAAAATTGGTGTGTACTGTAATATACTATTTAAGGTAGAAGATATTAGTAGATAAATAAGTAACAATATTCAAAGAATCTTTTTTTTCACACTATTTCCAAGAAAACACGTTTGCCGGGAATGTTAGTTAGTATTTTATATAATGGAATTATAATGCGTATCAAATTAAATACAATAATATTTTTGTAGCATACTAGTTGCTCTAAGAGGTGTTTAATTGATGTACGTATAGTGCATAATTGGCAGATGACAAATAATGTAACGGTGTAAGTTACATATAATGTCAAAAAGTACATATATAATGGCGACACGACACTTAGTAAAGACTTTGAAATTAAAAATTTAATAAATAGTTTATTAAAAACAGGAATATATTTTATTCAAAATCTGGGATTCTTCAAATTTTTACTATGAAAAATTGTTTCCCTTAAAAAGTCTAACAAGTTAATAACCCATTAAAAAAAAACAATTAAAACAACCAACCTGCTCATATCCCGGAAAACATTCACAAGTGAACGTCCCCAACATATTCTTGCACCTTCCGGGCCCACACAGTCCCGGGAATGCGGCACATTCGTTGACCTCCATTTGTCCTGGCACTAGAGCGGGCCCGCCCGCGCCAGGCAGTGCGCCCAAGCCCGTGTCGTTGCCCCACAGCGAATGTGAGTCTACGTCCCATTCGCCCAAGCCGCCGCCCACATTGCCGCCGCCCCCGCCGCCCCAGACGTCGGTGCGGTTGCCGCGCTCCGCGCCGGGGCGCCCCCAGGAGGCGGGGCCGGTCGCGTCCGCGATGCACAGGTTGCGGTGCGCGTCGGTGCCCCGCTTGGGGCAGGGCTCGCAGCGCGCGTCGCCCCAGGCGCGGCCGAGCGCGGAGCAGCAGCACACGGCGCGGCGCACGGCCGCCAGCGCGCCCGCGCAGCGCCCGCCCGCGTACTCCGCGTAGCAAAGCTCGCGCCGCGTGTCCATGCAGCGGTTGCCTGTCCACACCCAAACAACATACATATTACGCTTCTTTTCAATCTTTTGTAGCTTAATATAAATGTTATGAAACATACCAGTAGCGTCCAGGGTGAGTCCGGGCGGACAGTCACACCGATATGAGCCGTCAGTGTTGACGCACTGTCCTCCGATACACAACTCGGGATCTAGCATACACTCATCCACATCGCGACACGTCGCACCATCCAACTGAACACAACACAAAATAAGTATTATGATAATGCATAAATAACATTTTTTTTTTGTGTATATTGTATCTCCCAATTATACAGAGTGTTTTTGCCATTACCAATTTAAATGAAACCATAGTTTAAACTAATCTATAAAACCTAATACAATTAAAACAAAAGAGATTTTTCCAAAAATGAAAAAATAATGTTTTCAAACAAAATAATTAATAAAATTATCGTTGTAAAATAAAACACAATTTGTCAAGAATGACGCACACAGACACATAACTATCAAAGCGTAAAACGTAACCTAACCTAATTCACGCCACACACGCCTCATTCACGAAATCGAGTCGTAGGTAATGGCAGCGATGTTGAATTGCGAAAAAAAAGAACGAGAGATATCCCTTTCTTGTTCTAGTATATTTTTTGAGAATGAAAAGTGAAAAAATCGGCAACACTTAGTAGCATTTTTGTAGTAGTATATGTTTACGTTATTGGTATTTAGATATTTGTAACTGCGTCACACAAAACACAGTATGGATAAAAATCGTGAAATGAAAAAAAAAATCCTACGTCTAAACTGTTGAGGCATCTTGATTAATTTCTTTAGGTGTGGATTTAAAATATTTAACCCCATATGCTTTTTCCGTAAAAGGAGCGCAGACGCTTCGACCCTTCCACCCTGGTAGAGAACGCACATCGAGGAGACGTTTCTACGCAAAACCAAAGTGTCAAGCCTTCCACAGATCATTGCGTTCCCAACGATTCAAAAAAGAAATGGAAACATTGTATCAAATGGTTCAAGGTGCTACTGGGGTGCACCAGACAAGAGATGAGGACAGCACTCCATATGGGGCTGAACCTGGACCCTATACGGGCCCAATCGATGTTTAGCGTGAAGTACTGTCTTCCTATGCCCCTCAGTTTCTTTGAGGCCAACTTTTGGTCTTGATTTCAGATGATCGCGATACTGGCAGCCACTTGAAACGCTATGGTACAGTATTCTGATACTGGGCGCGACTTTCAGAGGAGTGTTCTTGAAAACTTGTGAGACGACATATGGAATTTTCTTAGTGATTAACGCGCAAACTTGGGGTTTGCATTGTAGCAGTTTCCTTTCACTCCTTAAAAAAAAGTTTCGCCTCAACAGAAGACAAGTTTATTTCGGAATTGGTCGACGTTTTCCCGAGAAAGGCATGCACGGCCGGAGTATACAGTGTTCATTGTGCGAACATTAGAATCCTCTTCCATGTTATTGATAAACAGCGTAGGGTACAACACGCATCATTGTACGCTCGCTGCGTTTTTTGTTCGTTCTTTAGTCACATCTTACAAAACCGTCAGTACCAGGGTGATCCTATTCTAAACCGGAATCACACGACGCAAAACGTTTTTATACGACATCTACCAATCATAATATTAGGCGCGACGTCAATCACTATTCTTTCTACCATACAACTTATTTGTTAACGTTTATATAAAAGGCCGCACGGGCGTCGTACGGGCAGTTGGGAGAAGCACATAGAAGAGGTAAGCGGAGACTAACCCTCAACAAGCTGTGCCGCCTTATTTGTTCGATTCGACTACTCTACCCTGACTACCCTCTTCTTATATATATTTCATCTATTCCCTTATTAATTTTGTACACATACATATATAATAATGTTAACGCACCTTAGCAAACCCCTTAGCGCAAGGGCAGTGTTCGGGCTCGCAGGGCTCGCAGGGGGAGCCCCAGGCGAGCCCCACGCTGCAGCAGCACTCCTGGCGCAGCAGCGTGGAGGGCGCCGCCGCCTCGCACTGGCCGTCCACCACGCGGCGCCAGCACGAACCGCGCCGGTTGTCTATGCGTACAGACATTGACATAATATGCTATTATTTTTGTTATAAAATTATTCAATTCATTCATTCATTCAATAATGTGGCAGCTAAAGTGCATATTGCCAGCACACTGAGAGAAATTTTATTCCAAATATAAGCTATTACTTATTCTACTTGACTTAAAGTGAGATTTTTTTAAACTAAAACGTTTTTTTACTTAAATTAATACATAAAAAAATGAAAAAAATATATACTAACCTAAACAATGCTGAGCTGTGGCATCTAACACGAAACCATGTTCACATTCACACTCATAGCTGCCGTGGGTGTTGATGCAGCGCCCGTTGTCGCACGGGTTGGCTTGTTCTGTACATACACTCATATATACATACATATACACGCACACTACTATACCACTACATATATATTGGCTAATAGCCAATATTATACAGTACTGTACGTGTACTTGTAAGGACACTTAGGTACGTCTATGTAGTCATATAAGTCTAATTCAGAATTGTTTTGCAAAATGCAAAAAGGGGAAAATGAACCGAAGAACCACCCGATCAAAAGTACCTTCGCCAATGGATAGTTACTATATCAGGGAGGATAATGTAAGAATGAAAACCGCATACGAAAACTTCAAGGGAAGGGCGTTGTGTAATCTGCACAATGATAAAATATACAGGTGATGCGCAATAATAAAATAGTTGTGGGTATATATTGTGATCGTTTTGAGGTCAATGCACACTTGGGACAATATAAATAATATATTTAAATTATTTTCATCTTTTGGCTCTAGTAACGAAATACGAAAATGAACAGTTTTGGTTCATAGCAATAGTTTCATGTGGATTTATGGAGATAAACAACCCTATTTAATCCTCCGATTCCTACTTTAAATATTTATTTATAGAAATTGAATTTTGACATATTTTCAAATTGTGGCAGATCATTTTCAAATTTAACTTAGATGTAATTTTTTTTAATTAATTGCTAATATTAATTTTGATTATAATGATTTTGCCGTAAGCAGTGCAATGGTATCGATTGCGTGGTTTTTGTTAAATGACTATTTATAATTGAAAAAATGTCACAGGCATATATGTACTTAAACAGGTATGTATTTGAAACCCATGAGTGACTAAAGTATATTTTTAAAAATGGTTCTCATTCATGTACTCCATTTTCGAAATGTCAGTAAAATTACGAACAACAATATGCAGAACTGCTATCCAATTTATTAATAAATATTATTATAAATGTGAAATTTTGTGAGGATGGATGGATGTTTGTTCCAATTTCACACAAAAACGGCCTAATAGATTTCGTTAAAACTTAACTAGGCTGTAATCCATGTAAAGATTAAGTATACTTAGACTATAATATAAGAGTAGGTTAAAGCGGTCGATGGCCAGGCGGTGGTCGGTAGCGGTGGGTAACCTGAGGGGGCCCAGCCGGGGGGCCCGGGCGGGATGTCGCCGCGTTGGTACGCGTCGTCGGCGTAGTAAGGGGGCTCACCGGCGCACTCGTCCACGTCGCGGCACACGTGGTCGGCGGCGTCCAGGCGCGTGCCGGCCGGGCACACGCACTCGAAACTGCCCGGCGTGTTGCGACACTGTCCGCCCGCGCAGTACTGGAACACGCAGATAGACCTTAGTCACTTGGGACTGTATTCCGCGTAATGTAAAGTAAGGCGAGGGAACCTAGTGTTAAAACACTCCGTTCCTCTCACAATAAAGATGTTTGACGTATTAATAAGTTTTAACATACGTGACGCACACGCAATGCTCCAAAATTCTTGGAAAGTAGGGGACAGAAATGTCTTAACAGAAACGAAATGTCTTAATATTAGGTTCCCAGGTTTCCTCTGACTGCCACGATATGCGTGGGATACAGCCTGAACCTTGTAACTGCACTCACCGACTGGTGCATGTCGCACTCGTCGACGTCGCGGCAGATGCCGGCGGCGTCGGGGCGGTAGCCGGCGTCGCAGAGGCAGCGGTAGCCGGGCTCGAGGTTCTCGCACGTGCCGTGCGGGCACACGCCGGGCACCTGCGTGCACTCGTTGATGTCCGCGCCGCCGTTGTCCTTGCCGGCGCCGGACGGGCACAGCGCCGCGTACTCGTCCGAGCCCGGCGGCGGGCACGCTTTGCATGATACTCCCCAGCCGAGGTTTAAGCCTGTTTAATTATATATTCTTGTTTATTTTTGGTCTTGCTTTAACTCCTACACACAAACGTGTATTAGTTTGGTTCGTCTGTGTATCTGTACATATGTTTGTGGCATTATAGCTCCTAAAGGGGTGAAGCAATTTTGATCCAGTTTTTTTTGTTTTGATTAAAAGGTGACTTAATCAACAATATTCTTATTCAATATCAATTCAATCAATATTAATAATTCGGCCGCTTAGAGATGAATGATGAAAAAGATGTTAGCAAATTAAGTCTAATTCATTTGACGGTTTTGTATTCCATTTTTAATTTATTTAGTTGTTATTATTAGTTTGAAATCTTCGACTTTAGAATTGGATTAAAACAATTTTTAAATATAAATATAATAGAAAATAAAATAAAATAAAATATAATACGCTACCTTTACTAGCACTACAGCAGCACTGAGAGCGTGTGACAGGAGTGGCGCTGGGTCCCGAACACTGACCTTCTTCGAATTTTTCGTAACATAAATCTTGTACCTCATCTGCAACGGACAACATGATATATTCGTTTGGTGTTTGGTTCGTCCGTGTACTTGACTCCCAACGCGGTATAGGTCCCAGAGGGGCTCACCCAGGCAGGCGCGGCCGTCGCTGCTGAGCGTGAAGCCGGGCAGGCACTCGCAGCGGAAGGAGCCGGGCGCGTTGTGGCAGCGGCCGTTGCGGCACACGCGCAGCTCGGCGCACTCGTCCACGTCGGCGCAGGCGGCGCGCGCGGCGTCGGCGCGGTAGCCGGCCTCGCACACGCACTGGTAGGAGCCCTCGCCGTTGGCGCAGCGGCCGCCGGCGCAGCGTGCCGGCTCGGCGCACTCGTCCACGTCGGCGCAGTAGCCGGCGGCGGAGCGCGCGAAGCCGGGCTCGCAGGCGCAGTGGTAGCCGCCCGGCGTGTTGCGGCAGCGCCCGCGCCGGCACACGCGCGGGTTGTCGGCGCACTCGTCCACGTCGCGGCACGCTGCGCCGGCGGCGCTGGCCGCGTAGCCGGGGCTGCACTCGCACGAGAACCTGGAACAGACGGTGACTGCCATCTGTGTCGCATCGTAAATAGTTGGGAAAACGATTTGGTTACATATTTAGATTTACTCGCTGTGACGACAAATTAAAACACGGCGTTGAGTTCTACCATTCATCGATCGTAGAAAAGTGAGAAACGAAATTTCTCAACGCGAGGTTTCATTTCTTTATCATCTGCTTACTCTGCTACATACAAGATGTATCTCGTAGGAGGACCTAAAAAAAATTAAAAAAAAAACACTAAAGACATTTCGTGTTATATTTACCCGTCACCGACGCTGACACAGACACCATTAGTACACATGCCGCCATTTGTCATTTCGCATTCGCTTTTGTCGCTACATCGTAATCCATTCTCAACCGGATCGAAGCCTGGTGGACATCTAAAAATAAAATTTAATAATAAGAAAACCAATACAAAAGGATAGTTTATACATAAACAACGTAATAAATGCGTATAATATATGATGTTTTAAAAAATATATATACCCATAAAAACGAGAATCAATTAAAATAATCATAATGATGTGAACAGACCAGTCACGGTCCATATTTATACTATACATAAGTAGTACCAACCGGCACTCGAAGCCGCCGGGCTTGTTGACGCAGACGCCGCCCTTGCAGTACTGCAGCGCGCACTCGTCGATGTCGATGCAAGTGGGGTTGCCGTCTTGCTCTGCTGACTCCGCACCGTCCCAACATTCGCACTGGTATCTGAAATATTGTACAGTCGTATACATTTGTAGATAAAAAATCAAATATAAAAACATTAACTTATTATACAACAATAATTTTATTATTTATTTTGTTTGAAAAAATCACTTTTTAAGTTTTGGGATTTTTTTTTAAAAATTGTATTAGGCTTTTATAGAGTAGTTAAAACTGTGGTTTCATTTAAAGTGGTGCTGACACTTCCACCCTGTTTTTGAAAAACTACATTGGCACTGTTTTTCAAACCAGTAGAAACTTTTAAAATAATTGACAATATTATCTTCACATTAATTGATTAGTTAAAAGGTTTATTTAATATAAAAAAATAACATCAAACAACCAACTCTTACCCAATATCTTTGTCAATACAATTGCCAAGTCCACATATGCCACTGCGCAGCATACACTCGTTTATCTTAGCTATGGGCTGAGCGTCGAGCCCGGCGCCCCCTCCCCCTCCCCCTCCCGCTCCCCCTCCACCGCCGCCTATACCGTGCGTGTCGTTGCGTCGCCAGTCGGGGGGAACGAGACCACCACCGCAAAGATGACTCCATTCGGCTGGAATTAAACATTAATAAAATATAAACGGTTATTTTTCATTAATTGTTCATATATATTAATGAAAAATATTTTCCCATTTTAAAGAAATACAGAAAATGTGTTACCAAACAGATGGATATTTAATTAGATGTAAAGTAAAAGCAATAAGTAACCGGCGCCGCGCGGCGGGCAGGGCGCGCACAGCTCGCCCCAGGCGCGGCCCATGTTGTAGCCGCAGCAGCAGTCGCGGTTGGACAGCGGCATGGGCAGGCGGTCCGCGCACTCGCCGCTCTCGCCGAGGTACGTGTAGCAGCTGCTCACGCGGCCGTCTGCGGCACGGGAGAAGGATCATGTAGTCAAAATAAAATCGTCCATTCATGTATCCATGTATACAAGACTCACAACTGCAAAATTATTATTTTGTCCAAATTGCCAAATAGCAGCAAATTCTACATTAGTAGCAAGAGGTACAGACCATTTATCCGTAAATAACAGATTAAATAATAAAATCAGCTTCACGCTGTATCCCGAAAAAAGCAGGGTAGAGACACTCCGTTCCCCACATTCCGCTGAATTCTGGAGGCATTGCGTTTTGAGTGGCGGAACTCAACGCGCTTTGCCTCGACACCAGAGTGAAATATTAATTTCCTCGACTGAGGATTCCACATCCATTCGCGTTTACAGTCACACTTTGTGCCCCTGCTCCACGACTGGCCTAAATACAATTCTGATGGGATTAAATAATCAATATTTGTATTATTTCTATATAATAAAAATTTGCAAAATATTATAATATAATTTTAGTTTTAATTTATGTCGCAAATATCTACGGCTGTAAAAGTATGAATACGTTTATTTTATTATTCCAAAATATATTGCAAAGTGAGTAATTATATACAATTTTAAGCGTCTGATTTTAAAATTTCATATCGAACTTACCTATACAGAACTTCTTGTCTGGGCTAGGTATAAAATGGGGGTTACATAAACAATAGTAGTCTCCTTCCGTGTTCACACATTTTCCATTCTGCAAACAAAAAAAATGAATAAAGATAAACATAACAAAAACATCTAGTAACAGCATAATTAACAACATAAAAAATTGTGCTATTATTGTCATTTAATGAGACTTTGTACAATTAAGGTGACTTGTAATAATCGGATCCTAAGACGTAACAGTTGTTTCATTAACTTTATACCCTACTTTGTGACCAAAAAAACCACGTGGAATATTTTATAGTGTCTATATACGTGTGTATATTTGTCCATATGTATATACTAACGGGGCATATATCAGGGTCCTCGCACTCATCGATGTCCTCGCAGTTGTTGGTGAGGCGGTGCCGGCGCTGTCCGGGCGCGCACTCGCACGAGAACGAGCCCACCGAGTTCACGCACTTGCCGCCCTCGCAGAGACCTGGCACCGCTAGGCACTCGTCGATGTCCTGAAATAATATAAATATAATAACAATTGAGATCCTTATTAGTACTGTTGTACCAATTGTTAAGTTAATATTTACGGACAAATTTTACTTTGGCAAAAGTTATATATTATCGGTCTAATTAGACTTAACTTAAAAAAAATTAAGAATATGAAGACTTCTAAAAAAATATCTAATAGTGTTTGTTTAACAAAAACATCAAAGACGTGAAAACATTAAAATAATAAATTAGTCAATCCATGTTAATAGTACCTGGCACTCCTTGGTCTGCAGGTTGCGCAGGTGGCCCGGCGGGCAGTCCAGGTCGGCGCAGCGCTCGCAGGGGTGCCCCCACGCCACGCCCACGGTGGCGCAGCACAGCTGCTTGGTGCACACCACGCCCTCCAGCGCGCCCGTGCACAGCGCGCCGCGCGTGTCCGTGTAGCACGGACCTGCCCACACTCGGGATTACTCTGTGCTTCATTGTGTATATAATCCTATCCCACTAATATTAATATGTGAAACTTTGTGAAAATTTATGTTTTCACGCAATACCTAATAAACGCTTTCAGATGGAACTTAACAGTGATATAGCTTACATAATATCAGGATAACACACAGCCAAATATATTTTATATTTATGTAAAAATATAAAATATATTTGGCTATTGTAGCCATAACAATATATTATAAATAAACCGGCGGAGCCATTTGGGCCGCTAACTAATTTTGTATATAAAATTATACTACAAGTTTGGAGTATGAAGAAAAACTAATTTATTTTCTTAATACCCACAATTTAATTATTAAACATCAATGTCAGTACACAATTTTACTAACATAATTAATATTAATATAATATCTCTTTTTACCCCATACCAATACATGTTGAAATAATCATTACCAGACAATCAAACAGTTACCAAAATAATTAATACAAATATTAATCTAATCAGTGCAATCACTGATTTGGATTCCAATTATATCTGGCCACAATTTGGTGGCGGTATCTCAATAGGCATATCTGGTGTAGATGTGCTGAAGAGCCGCAGGTATAATGACTGTATTGCACCACAATAAACACTCTTTATTGTGTGAAAGAGCCTCTCTCCGTGTCCAGTATGGTTGCAGCACAGGGTCGCGATTACGTTGTGTCCAACCATGTAAAACATGAAACTAAACTCTCCTCAATATAAGATCTTTCTTGGTGAGTTCAGCAATTTTGCACACGTCCTCTAGGCTGCTCTTCCAAATATAAAACGTCTCTAACAATGTCTGTTATCACTGTCGATGTATCCGGGGCTGTCCATCTGCTAAGCGCATCCGCGCCAGATAGTCATGAAATTTTGTCAATCCAAAAATTAAAGCCAATGCCTCCTTATCAATTTGACCAGATCTTCTTTCATGCGCTAGCATGGTTCATGACGACCATGATCCATTACATGTGCTATGATAGCCCCCAGACCATACTCCGACGAATTACATATGAGGAGCAATTCTCTGTTGATGTCGTAGCCGACCAACGTGCGATCCGACGACAGTAACTCTTTGGCTGTCTCAAATGCTTCCTATTTCTTTTTACTCCATTCCCAAGGCCTCTTAGACAGGCGGTCTCAAACAAGCGGTATAATGGTTCCAACACGGTTGCCTTGTTTCCGAGTACTGCGCGTACATTCGCCATACCTAACACTTTCAAGGGGTCACAAGTTCACGTCATAAGTTTTAAATTGGCAGAATTCAGATATTATTGACCTCGAAGCTCCATAGAACACTTCCATTGGCAGCTTGACGTCATCTAAAGTAACATCTGCTACTGTTGGAGGTCTATAATTATCAGCACAAACGTAAATGCCCATCATGTTTTCAGTTGAAAACCCTTCTTCGCAATTAGTGCCATTCTGTGCCTCATCACTCACCTGGTGCACCTTGTTAGGTCTCTTATTACAAGCCGCTACGATGTGTCCAAAACGTTTACAGTAAAAGCATCTCAACTTCAAAGACGTGCAACGCTCGCCCGGCTTGTGCACCCGCGCACAATGTCGACCCTCGTTCGATATAATTCCACCGATTTCCATCGGTACTGTGACGTCAGACAGAGTTTGCTTCAGTCCCGCAGTATTGCCGTATAAATCTGGAAACGTTGCTTGATAGTTGAGACAGGTCTGAACTGCTGTCTCGTACGTAAGCTCCTTCGTCTTCAACAAATCGCGTCGCAAGCGCTCATCTCGTATACCCAATACTAATCGGTCTCTCATTTGGGGCTTTAAGTCTGTGAAATTGCATTTAGCGGCCAGTAAACTGATCGCAGCCACAAAATCCTGTACGGCCTCATCTGGTGACTGCCGGCGTTTATGAAATTTGTCACTTTCTAGTATTTCGTTAACCTTTGGTTCGAAAAATTTGTCCAGTACACTAAGAATTTCATAAAATTCCACGCTAGTAGGTCTCGCGGGTGCTAACAATGATGCAATCAACGAGTAAGTATCTTTTCAGCACTGTGATAGAAACAGAGAACGTGCCTTATTATCAAATTCACTTTCGGACCACCCGCGGCATAGAGAGCACATTGCAACTGTTCTTTGTAATCGCACCACTTGTCTGTCTTGGGGTTAAAATGTCCGGGAAATACTATATTAGCGATATTAGTCGCCATTTTCACAAAAATCTATTTAATTTTCCTCGTCGCCAATAAAATGATACTACAAGTTTGGAGTATGAAGCAAAACTAATTTATTTTCTTAATACCCAAAATATAATTATTAAACATCAATGTCAATTTAGGTACACAATTTTACTTACATAATGAATATATAATAGTATATATAACCACAAAACAATAACTGATAACGATTTCTCAACTTATTTTCACAACTCATATCGATTTATTTAAAACATTTACATTGCATATGTACTTAAAGATGTTACTTTTAAATATAACTTATTTTGAAATATAAGCCTGGATATCAAAGTCAAAGAACTTAGTTAAAAAATAGGTAGTTACATCCTTCCTTCCTCCTGGCATTTATCCCAGCTATTTGCCAGGGTCTGCCTTCCTACTCAACCTACTCCACTTTGCACGGTCTTTAGCGTCCTCGGTGGTTAGACAATTGGCCCTCATGTCCTGCATCACGACATCCAACCAGCGCTTCCTTGGGCGTC
>DWLH01000295.1:0-24199 GCA_018249795.1 Heliconius telesiphe telesiphe
CGGTTAGAAAATTCGACGGCAGGTATAGTTCCCCAGAACAGCCCTATGCCCGTCATCCGTCAACTTTTCCCTAGAAAAGTCATCTCTAAGAGATGAGACATTTCCTGGCCACAATTTAGTCCAGATCTAACTCCGATGAATTTATTTTTTGGGGCTACCATAAGGCTAAAGTAAAACACTAACTCGCGGTCAATTGATGTCCTAAAAGAAAACATCCGCAGAGAAATGGCAAGCATTTCAGATGTGACGTGCCACGCAGTATCTTTTGATAGTGTTAATTTAGAAGCTTGATTTTTCTGTGTTCCCTTAGAGCACAGAAAAGTCAAGTAGACTTGTATATTTAATATGAATTTCAGCATGATACCTTCACGCCATCTCGAGATAAATGATCTTGACAGACGGACAACAAAGTGACCTTAAAAGGGATTCTATTCTTTTGAGGTGCGGAACCCTAAAAATACAATAACAATTGTTTATTCTAGCGTCTACTAAAGCAAATATTTACTGTACACTTTAAGTTTGTTTATCCTCATTGTATCCTTACAAGTGCTTGCACGTGAATTGTAATTATATATTATACATTCAAACATTACAAGCATATTTTAATTCGTTTTAATTGACTCAATAAATAAAACAAAAAGAAAAATCAATGCCTCTGGAACTCAACTCCGACACTAGAACGAAGAAAATGAAATTATTAAATAATTTATTTCTTCGACTGCTGAACGTAGGCTTCTCTCACCGATCGCCAACTATCCCGTCTTGGGGTTCTCGCATCCATCCGATGCCAGCCACCTTCTTTAAATCGGCTGTCCATCGTTCTGCCCCTGCAAGCGTCCTACAAGCCTATTATTTGTTTATTATTTTTAAATATTCTTTGCTGAAGCTATTTTTCCCGGCTGAAAAGGGTTATAATTTTCGCGCGTATCTTGTTTGTATGTATGTATGTAATATTCTTTATTATCTCATATATCCAAAACCGCTGAACGGATTTACATAATTGAGGTATCGTTAGATTTGTATTATCTCATACAGTCAAGTGTTCTTAGATAGGTGACGTTTAAAAAAACTATCATGGCGGCTGTGAGACGCCATTATATTAAGTGGAAAAAAAAATTGTTTCGAATACCACAGTATGGGTATAAAATTCAAGAGCTCAATACGAGGATTTCAAAAAGGTATATCATGATTATCATTACCATAATGAATCCTTACAAAAAAGTGAAAAATAAAAAAATATTTATAAAAACAAAAACCCCCGACTGCATAAAATTAAAAAGAAAATAAACAAGCCGAATAGTTTATTGGGATTAACAGTTGGGACCTATAAGTAATTCTTCAATGAATCAAATCTTTACCAGGAACCCCGCATAATTTAAAGAGGTGTTCTTGTCCTTTTCCATAAAAAAAAAAAAACTGTCGGGAGGAAAATATATATTTTTTTATGTGATTGAGAGGCTGCAGCGGCCCTACTATAATATAGATACTTAAAACAGCCTAATTTGAAGATCGTTTGTGAAGAAATCAAAGAAATCTCTCGTATTTGAAGGCTATTTTTGTAAAACGTTTTATTTTAGAAAAAGTCTGTAAAATATACGTTATACAGGTGTATAAAACAAGCAGGGGCGCGAACGCCGGGTCGCCCGCAGGAGCAATAACCGACGCAAGACGCAGACGTGCGTTGCACCGATTGTTGACACATCGCAAGACGGCCAAACGACTTATAGGATATTTTTGTTACTCTGTTGTCGCAACGTCATGAATATGCTACGATTTATTAGGATCATTGAAAGAGAACACGTACAAAAACATTAATTTTACACAAAAAAATATAATTCTAAATAGCGTAGATTTACGCCACTATGATGCAGTGAGGCAGCATATATATGCGTATGATTATTATAAATAGAAAAAACCAACTCCTCACCTTTTTATTAAAAAATAATCTATATTATATAGTGTAATTGGTCTACATCTATGACCTATATCAATTGTATAATATTTAAATTGCCCAGAAACTACTAGTTCAAATTAAAATTATTTTTGTTAGATAATTCATTCAGTCAAAAGGCTTATTGGCGATTTATTTACAAAGTTGACAATACAAAAAAAAAAAATTCTATGTGTGTCGTTTGAACCATCATGTGAAGTCAGATGTTGTCCCACCACAATAGTGGGGTAAATCTGTGTGATTTAGAATAATGAATAATTTTATATAAATTATTAAAAATTTTAAAGAAAATAAATGCTTTTGTACATTTCTATTGTTATGCACCCATTCATATCTATTATTATTTATCTAGAACACTGTTCTATAAACTGTGTAAAGAAATGCAGTGTGATAATAACAAAATGTCTTCAACTAAACATTATGAATATGAAATGGTTCTGGTTTTTAACTTTAATAGTATGATTTAGTATCTTTGTCAATTTAAAAAAGAATAATATACCACTTCCCTGACACTGTAATATTGTTTATTATTTGATTGTATAAAGCAATGAGAATGAATATATAGAAATTTTAAATTATTTTAAATAGTAATAAAAAAACTTAAAATACTACAAAATTTTGAAAAATAGAAAAACCTCAATCTATTAATTTAGAAGCCAATGTGGAGCAGTAGGTCAGGGCCTGACTGTAAGTGTGAAAGCACTGAATTTGATCCTCACTTGGAGAAATGAAGATGAATAATTCTCATCTCCAGCCCTAACAAGACCACATGCAATGTTTTGAAATCCAGTGGAAAGTAGAGAATGGAGTGTATGAATACTTGTACACTACATTCACACAGTCTCCCCTGCTTTGTAGAATAATATACAAAGCAAAGAAAATTAAACACTCAAATAAAAAATATTTTTGAGCACTGATTAAAAAAAACAAATTTATAAAATTATTTAAATAGCAATAGCTTGAAACTTTCCTTTTTTTATATCATGTCACTTAAAAATTGGCTATTTAGAATGGATATGCTAATTTCCAAAGCCATACTTAATCTTCATCTACCTCATATTACATGATACTGTCAGGCAATTAACTGCTTTATATACATATTTATACTTAAATCTTAGTTCATTATTTCAATCTTAATTAATTATGACTTAAGATCTTTAAAGTACTATTACATTTATAAAAAGCTAAAGATTCTTATGTGGCTGAACACACACTCTGTATGGTAATTTATATTTGTTATTTGTTTAAGAAATAGATATTACAACTTAAAAATAAATAGCATTAATTAATTTTTTGTTGAATCTAATACCACACAACCGACAAAGAAACTATAAAAAAATACAGTTACATGTTCGATTGCTTCACACAATATTATGTTGTGTCATCATCAATAAACAATTATATTTTTATCTTCACTTGTTAAGCATTGAGAATAATTATATTCTTCATTATTATATATACAACATAAACAATTAAAATATACTAAGCATACCATCAACCAACATAAATGTTTTTTTTAATATTAATTAATTGTAATGTATCCATGTCTATGTATGAAATTTAAACTGCATAAAGGTAAACAAAACCAATTTGATTAAATGATACTGTACAAAAATACAGCTACTATTTATGAACAATAGATTTTTACAAACATATGTAAACAAACAAAGGAATATGAACAAATGTGTACTCACTCAAGTCCAATGGAGAGCAAATGCTGCCCAATGAGTCGGACTATCTCCTGGTCGGTCTGCCCCATGCGGAGGCCGGGGGCCAAGTCGCCGTTGCGGGCGTCACCGTTGAGGTGCGCCCCGTTGGCCGGCGGCTGGTGCATGGTCGGCTCCGGCGACAGCCTGCGCGTCCGCTTGCGCGGCGGCCGTTGGCCCTCGTCCCCCGAATCACTGGAGGCCAGGCTGGCCCGCTGCGCTGCCCCCGTCACCAGCCCCGCCGCATCGGCCGAGTCGCGGCGTGACGTCACGCCCGCCGCCGCCCGCGCTCAATGAACCATCGAACCTTTGTTCGTCGCTTAACGTTTCGTGTTTGTTCCCACACAAACCCGTCTCTTGACTTTATTTATATTCGGTTTATATAAAGACACTTTTGTTAGAGAATGTGCCGAGAGCGCGGGGAGTTATTGTTGGCGTCCGCAGCGTACACAAAAATCAGCTGAAAATGATACGACAGCTGTCTATGTCGCTGTCCGCTGTGTTAACATCGCCCTTCTTTCTGTTTCGAGTGACGTTCGAGTGTCGTGTATAATCGTACATATAAATATATTATACACTACTCGTTGCTCGCGCTACCAAAATCGAGTGAAATTGTGTGCAACAGTACAATATAAATGACCTCAAAATCTATATATCAATGTCAGTCTTAACAAAATGGCACTCTGTTAAAATAATATGTTAAATTTCTTACACTTTATTCAAATCAAAATAAAAAATATATGAATAAATTATCCCTCTGATAAAAGTTAATGGCTAACAAGGAACATATACTAGTACCAAATTGAAACACACACTTTGTCTTTCACTATTTTTTATTGCATTCTATATCTATATTTAAGAGTAAGTTTAAAAATATAAAAATAAATAAATTTAAATATTTTACAGGAATAAATATTATTAATAATTAATAAAATAAATGATGTATCTCACATTCTATTTTAAGAATAACATACCGTATCAATAAAATAAAAAAATTGAGACCAAACCAATTCAAATGATTTTTAGTCTGTGACACCAGGCAGGAGCATTTACAAAGACATAATTTAGTACAATACTTTATAATTTTTAAAAATTATTTTTTTTAAAGTAAAAAGCAAAAATATGGAAAATAAACAAATATGTTATGAGCTTTTTCGATATAAATAATGTTTCTAGTGTACGAAATTAAAATAAGAAACATCATGAACGTCAGTAGTAAAGTAAAAAATAGTAAATAGTGTTATGGTGACAAGATAGAACCTATAGAACTTAGAAATTAATTAAGTACTGGAGATTAACTAAGTTTCATGGAGCAATGGAAAAATGTATATTCAAAATTATATTAACCATAAACTTATTTACACTACCAACAAATTTACAACTTCTTATAAACGTTAAGAATCAGGTGAGAAAATATTTATGTTCTGATATGTTTTCTAAAAGAGATTAGTCTAGAGAGATTACTGCTTCTTATATATTTTTTTTATTTATTAAGGGTGGCGATGTTATGCAAGAGAATATTATTGCTAATGTGTCCGAAGACACGGTGACCCTTGAATTCTTACGATTGGACGGCATTTACGTGTCACAATTAGTCGATTTCACTAATGTAAGTGTACTTCCTAATTATTTATCTCAGCTGCATATCAATAAATATTTTAACATACACTTTTATAAAGAAAGTCATAAAATATGACATAATAAAACAATATTTATATTATATTATTCTATACTATCTTATATTGTGTCATTTATATCAAATTATTACAGGAAGTAGAAGCAATGAAAATTGTGATACCTGGAGAAGAAGAGCTGGGTCAGACTGGCCATCAGATACTTTGTTTTTTGACTCATGCAGCTCAAGCTGACTTTATAGCCCCTGATGCTATGGCCAAACTTAGACAGGTATGTTGTGGTGAAAAAGTAAAAGTAGTACTAATTTAATAATTTTAAGTATGCTTCATATAATTTTTTTTTATCTTCATGTATCCCACATACAGCAAGATTAGACAAAGAATTTCTATTGTCAAGACCCTTTGTTCATTCACTTTCCAATTGAAGACATTGCATGTTGAGTGGTAGCACTCTATGTTGTACTTTCTTCTACCAAACTAAGCCACTAAACATTATTTATTTTTCTGAGAAGAAATTGAATCAACGACTAGACATAATCCAATGGCCCATTGTGCCATGATAGCCTCATTAGTTTTTACACTACTTTATTTTCTCTAGAAAAACCCTGGTACAGTAAGAGTAGCTGAAGAAGACAAAGGTTGGCGTCAGACTACTACAACAGCATGGGCAGGCCGCACTCTACGTTTATTATCACCGGCAGCAGCACGGCATTGTGCTCCAGCACATGATAAAGTATATTTGAGATCTGCTGACTTAACCAGATGGGCACCAAGGCCAGGTATGTCTTATAAAATTTTGTATTTAGATTTTTTATATTATTTTGTATATACATGGGTGTAGGAAGGGGGCAGATAGGTGATGTGTGTCGACTCCAGAATAGTCAGGTGCCCACCCCAGAAATTTTGCTTACAACAAAACGCACACCAAAAAATTAAAAAAACAACATTACATATCTATTTAAAGCTACAGTATAACATATCTATTTAAAGCTACAGTCCAGTCCCCCACAAGTGTTGAAATTAAAATAAAATTTATAGGGTGTTGTAGCAGTGGGACAGATGTATGGTTGTAGAATTCATCATCCTGATGATTTAAATGATTTTCATTTCCCCATCATTCACCAATTAATTATATGCAATGTTTTCAAAAATAGAAAAAAGTAGAGAATGGTGGTGAATCTGTTTTTTTCAATATTATAATTTTTTCCCCCAGTGAAGACTTGCTGTTAAGTCAGAAAATATTTGTTCATTGATTGATGATTATAAATCTGAAGAAATATTTATATAAATATTTCTTTAAAGGTGTAGAACAATCATCCTATGCATCAGAAGTGACTCCTTTTCCGGCACATGCTCTGTCTTCAGACACCGCTGATGGCAAACCAGTTGTGAATGTATGCATGGGAGAAACTGACCCTACTAAAGAATGTATATGTCACTTAGAAGTAAGTTGAAATTTTTAATAATACATGAAATTTTTAGTAAAAACTTATTTAAAAACAGTATTTGTTAATTTAAATAGACATGAACTTAAAGTAAACAAATAATTTTACATTTAAATAAAAATCAGTTCTGTCGTAATCTTGGGCCCCAAAGCCCTGAGTGCTTAACCTCATGGGGGTAAAATACCAGTGAACAACTATAATTTTAAGTGTTCATATTAGGTATAAATACTTGTAATTCCTTCATTTATTCCACAGAGCCAAAATTGAACCAACAACCATTGCCTTTACAGTCAAACACTGTGTGCCATATTGCTATGAGATCAAAAAAAAACATTTTAATTTCAGGTATGTGTCAACTGGTATCCCTGTGGCTTAAAATATTGTAAAGGAAAACCTCAAGGAGGCCTCAGTTACAGGTGTGGCATTAAGACGTGCCATCGCTGCTACCGCTACCACTTCTATGTCCGAAGACGAGACACTTGTCTCTACATGTGACCCCACGCTCGGCCCCCGGGCTCACTTCTGTGCCAAACTGTGCATCTAGTCGCTTTAATATTACCTTTCTTAAAATTTTACAAAACTTTACATAATGACAATAATTATTACCTATATTTGTAAATATTTTATGTATTTCAAATAAGAATAAATGATGTTGATTTGCATTTTTTAAATTTTATTTACTACAATAATAATTATAATGTATATGGATTCTAACTAAGGTACTAATGGCATCCAGGAAAGGGCTCGTGTCGATTTTTTCGAAGGACAAATTGTATTTTTCTTTCCATGTCTTCATTGTAAATAGCTTTACATTTTTCGTGATTTACCCGACGCCTGGTCTGTAAAAGAAAGTTTATTATGAAGATAATAGCAAAAAACTAAGTTTCATGCTATTTTAACTCAACAAGTCATTGACTCGTGGATATTATTATTTTTACTTGGAAAGGTTTTTCATAATATCTGGTCAATCGGTATTGCTCCAAGATGCCCTCTTTGCCAAGAATTCTGTTAATTATTCTACAAGCACTGTCTATGTCGTTATTTTTTACGAACACCGTACGTGCTATGAACGTAGGATGCCTGTTCGCCAATAATTTGAGTGTTAAAAACATTTTGTTTTGTAGAATAGTGATAAACACTTTCGTAGGTTATGTAAGGAAGTGCAAGTGACATTTAATAAATGACAGTTGACAATTTGACATTTGTGGTTACGTTCAACTCCAAATAAACACATCTTCAAAATATTTCAGTAAACTGTTTTATTAACGACCCGCTCGCGGTCTCGCCCGCATAATTATAAAAATATTAATCTGCATTACTTTCGTATTGTAATAAGAATATAATTTAAACATAATATCTTTACCTATATTAAAAAGTAAAGTTTCAGCTAATATTTTTTTTTTCGTACTTGAGGTTAATGCTGTTAGCCCTATTGGCTTTTACAGCGACACCGGATGGGTAGGGAAGAGGGTACTCTGTCCCAGAAGAAATGCAAGCACTACCTGGCTGCTTGAGAGGGGTCGACGACTGTAAGGGCGCCCCCTGCGGGGCTCGAACCTCGGCTTACAACCGTCGAACGGGCTGGGATTTCTCCTATGCTAAGCAAAGCCAGCCGCGACATGAAGCCGCGACTGGGGACAAAAAATTAGACTAATCTAAGGGAGCTAACGGTCCCTAACCGCTGGGACGGACCGCGCCGAGACGCAGCCGAGCCGTGGAATAAGCTGGACTTCGTCGTCGATTCCGTCGACGACGGTGTTTGTGTCGTGTGTGTGTAGTGTTTTTCCTACCTACATACGGGGCATTTGCTATCGTAATGGCGTCATCTGGGTCTAAAAGGACGCTCCGCGGGCGTCTGCGTTTAGGGTGCGCGTTGGGTGTATAATCACACGCCGTGATTATGAGGGGGTTGGCGTGCGTAGCGCGTCGAAAGTAGCGCGTCGCTAAGCGTTTGCAGTGCTCGTTAATCGATTCCAGTTCAAAATCTCTATGTAGGTCGACGTTACGTACGAACCAGGGGCAACCCGATGCGATACGTAAGAATTTATTCTGTACTACTTGAAGGGGATCTAGCTTAGTGTGCGCGAACGCGACACAAAATGCCCAATGACATTATGGGCCTTATACAAGTTTTGTATAATGTCAGCTTATGTCTAAGTGACATTTTACTACGCTTGTTAATAAGCCAGAAAAGTCGGTTGAGAACGAATTTTGCTTTATTGCAAACTTTCGTAATATGGGGTCTGAAAGAAAATCTAGAGTCTAGAGTGACACCTAGATATTTGACTTGTTTTTCCCAAGGGATAGGCTTGTCTGATAGACGTATGGTAGAGACCTGTAAGTGTCGAGCCATAGGGAAGAGGATGGCTTTACTTTTCTCGGGATTAACCTCGATTCTCCATAGGCGGAACCACTCACCGAGTGCGTGGGCCGCTTTCTGAAGTCTCTCGGCTAGTAGGCGTGTGTCACGCGATGAAGCGTATAGAGCGGTGTCATCCGCGTACATAGCCAGCTCTGAACCGAGCCGAGCTGAACAAGCTCGGTGCGAGGTATGTCACTGGTGTACAGCGAATATAATATCGGAGAGAGGGTTGAACCCTGGGGAACGCCTGCGCGGAGGAGGCGAGGGGAAGAGAGAGTGCCTTCGACTTTATAACGGAAGTACCTGTTAGACAGAAAGTCCCGCAAGATGTGCACGAGACAGTCTGGCAAGCCAGCACACCTCCATTTGTAAATGAAGCCGTTGTGCCAGACCTTGTCAAAGGCTTTCGCTATTTCGAGGAGGATGGCAGCAGTGTTGCTGCGAAAGGAGGTCCTCACGTGGTGACGAGCTACCACGCGGTGGACTTGGTGAATAGCAGAGTGTTTCTTTCTGAAACCAAATTGCTCATTGATGAGCGGACAATAGGTCTCTACCGCCTCAGAGAGTCTAATGAGAATGATTCTCTCGTATAATTTACCTAAACAGCTGAGAAGGCTGATAGGTCTATAGCTGGAGGGTAAATTCCGCGGCTTATTAGGTTTTGCAATACCTATGACGATGGCTTCCTTCCACTCGTCGGGGAAGGAGCACGACTTTAAAAGAAAATTAAAAATAATGACCAATAGAGATATGAACTGAGCCAGAAGGGACTTGAATGTTCTATTCGAAAGTTTGTCAGGCCCCGGGGCCTTCCTATCTTTAAGGTTTTTGATGAGGGCTTTGACCTCGTCGGTCGAGGTCGGGCGAAGCGGTTCCCCTTGCAGGGGCGTCGACGCCCACTCTGCGACCGCGGAATCCACTCTTTCGATGTGGCTCGGGTTTCAGCTAATTTAATAAATCAGTTATTTATAACAAATTTTATCAAACATCATTCTTTAAAATGGTATAATATATATTTTTTTATTTATAAACCGATTGAAATAAAAAAAAAACACTAAATATTAAAGGAAGCTTGCCAAATTCAATAGTGAAAACTAGCCGTTTCTGCGATTAGTGTGAACAAACGCGTAGACAAATAGACAAAAAATTTAAAGATTTGTTTTGGTTCCATTACATTTACAATAATAAAAATTTTTCAGTTCTTTCAGAGCGTGCTGTTAAACACAAAATCATTTCGCCAATGTCACGTTGTACAAAAAACACACGAAAAAAGTTGCACGGTAAAAAAAAAGATAATATTACATAACAAAAAAGTGCATGCATGCTTGGAGATGACACGCCGACGAGCAGAACCGCTGACCATGTCCTGGTCTTCGGTTCTACTCATATGTGTAAACATTAATACTTTCTTTTTTCTTCTCTATGTTATCTAATTCTCAAAATGATGTGAAGATCGGAGCTGGGACCTGGGACCTGGGACGTGGGACCACAAGTGTAAGTGTAGCCCTTTATAATTTTAATAAGTGTTAACCACATTCATAATTAAAATAATAATTGATTAATTAAATAATCAAAATCAAATCAGCTTCTGGACCTAATTCACATTAGACACTCCGTTACCCACTTTTCGCCGATTTCTGGAGGCATTTTGTGTTGAGTGGCGGAACTCAACGCCGCGCTTTCACTCGACACCAGAGCGAAGACATGAAAATATAAATGTAAATAAATATTTCATTTTCTCGAACCTACAACCAGTCGATTTTACAGTCACACTTTGTGCCCCTGCGCCACGACTGGCCTCAAAAATAAAGTTAAGATGTAATAATTGACATATTATAAAATTGATAATTTTATGTCTAATTTTATAGAAGTATCAATTACATATAACTTTATTACATATCGAAGAATGATATAATTATTAATTGGTCTTAACATGATGTAGTTGAAAAACGAATGAGGTCATAAGTTCACATTTTCTATTGCATCGTATGTCAATTCTATTATAGTATAGTTCACTTCAAAACTGTAAGTTGCAAATATATCATGTTTTATCGGCCTGGTTGCGGTGATATTTTGCAAGTCCATAGTTATGTCTTACTCATGTCCAAATGCTGTAAAAACAAGACTGTATCTGGGTATTTTATGCTGTTTCCTACTGACAAATTCGAATTAAATAAAATCATACTTAATCTAAAAACGGATTGTTCAATGGGCAAAGACAAGATACCCAACAAAGCAATCAAAAGGTATAAAGACTCATATGAAGTATATATGTAATCTTGCCTTTTCTTCAGGAGTGTTTCCCACAGCTTCTAAGACTGCTTTGATAATACCGATCTACTAGAGTCGGAAAAAAGACTGCGTCAAAAACTATAGGCCCATATCTATTTTACCCTCACTGTCTAAGATGCTCGAAAAGCTAAATAATATAAGATTAATCCATTTTTTTTTAATCGGCAAATCTTCTATCAATTAATCAATTCGGATTTCGAACAAAATGATCGACTTCAGATGCAGTACATTCTCTAACTGACTATATAGCAACAGGCCTAGATGGCCAGAAAAAATGTATCGCTGTCTTTCTAGACTTAGCAAAAGCTGTCTCTATTCCGACATTATTAACTAAACTAGAATGCTTGGGAATCAGAGGACTAGCGCTGGAGCTTTTTAAATCTTATTTAAGTGAACCTTCATAGATGGCTATAACAGATGAGTAGTATAAGTCAACGCCTTTTTATCACATACGGAGTTCCACTAGGCAGTATAATTGGACCAACCCAATTTATAACCTTTATAAATGATTTGTATCAGCACCCTATGGTCAATGGTAATTGGTAATGATACTGCACTTATCTTCAAGGCTTTGATCATGCTCAAGAGGGCATCAACAATATCAAAAAATGGCTTTACGATCATCTCCTAACACTAAACATTGAGAAAACTAAAATCTTATATCCATTCATAAAGCTCGGGTTCCATCAAATCTTCAGCTATTAGCACATACTTGTAAATTTCCACTTAAATCCCTCTGTTCTTGTAGCCCACTCCAGCGGGCTGAGGTGGTCAAATATTTGGAAGTAGATATTGATAACAATTTAAGTTTTGATACGCATATAAACAACCTTTCAACAAAATTACGTAACCTTATTGTTGTTTTCAAAAATTTGCGCCACAAATTAAAACTACCTATAACTACACGACAAATAGCGAAATACGCTATTTGTGAATCCGTTATAGCTTATTGTATCACTTCATTGCGAGGATCATACAAGTCCCAAATTATAAAAATAGAGAGAGCTCAAAGAGCCATTTTAAAAGTAATTGCGTTTCTCCAGAGTCTGCATCCAATAAACGATGTTTATAAATTATGGGACGTGCTTACTGTGAGACAATTTATTTATCCTGCATACGATGTTAAGAAAGCAGAATTGACATACACGGTGGAAGTGTCAGCGAACCATTTACGGAAACAGCATATAGAGTAAAATATATCAAACCCATACCAAAACAAATTAATCAAGATGCCTTAACAGTTTGGACGTAGGATTTTTTTTTCATTTCACGATTTTTATCCATACCTGTATTTCATGTGACGCGATTACGCATAGATACCAATAACATAAACACTTACTACCATAAAAATACTACTAAAGGTTAAACAACTTTGTACTACGCCAATACCTACGACTCGATTTCGAAATTTTCGGAAAACTCGGAAACAGAAGAAATAGAATAATAAGTATCTAAGTTTAATGAAGTGTCAGACATTTCTTTGCTAATGAATAAAAATATATTTATAATATATTAGACGCAGTAAAATTATGAAAAATTATTGAATATATCTTTACTAATATAATAAAGCGGAGCGGGAGCGGGATATCTTTACTAATATAATAAAGGAGGAGTTTGTTTGTTTATTTATTTAGACGCTAAAATCTCTAGAACCACTGGTCTGATTTCGTTTTTGTTTCTTTTGGTCGAAAGCTACATTCCTTAGAAGTGTTATATTACATAACAGCTTAGATAACCTTTACTAACGAAATAACAATTATAATGAACACCATCAAATTGATTTAAACGCATGCGCTGCAAAAATAGTTAAATTTATGTAAGTACGCAATATACTTAAAATACTACAAAAATATTAAAATTTCAAAAATATTCCGCGACGCCGTATGTATATAATTTTTTTATAAATAAGTAACAAAGAGGCATTTTGTAACAAAAAAATATTGAAAGAGGCAAGGCGATATTTCACCGTTGTTTATTTGCTTCCCATCGAATTAGGTTTTATTCCCATTCGCTAATCAATTATTAATGATTTGTACTCTACTTTTCGTCGTCGTTGTGTTCTTATGTTCTGTTTGTTAAATTTAAAACTAATAATTAATTTGTTGGTGGTTGTTTCCTGATTTGGTCAGAATAAGAAAAACAGATTGTTAATCCCAATAAACTATTGGGCTTGTTTATTTTCTTTTTAGTTTTATGCAGTCGGGGTTTTTGTTTTTACAAATATTTTTTTATACTTTTAGCAGTATAATAAAGTCTTTTTCCCGACTGTTAAGGAAGGGTTATGTTTTTCGCGCGTATCTTGTATGTATGTAATATTCTTTATTACCTCGTATCTCCAGAACCGCTGAACGGATTTACATATTTGAGGTATCATTAGATTTGTATTAGCAGCCCAAGTGTTCTTAGATAGGTATCATTAATAAAAAATAATCATGGCGGCTGTGGTACGCCATTGGACTTAGTAAAAAAAAAAATCGTTTCGAATACTACAATATGGGTATCAAATTCAAGAACTCAATTTTAGGATTTGAAAAAGATATATCATGATTATCACTACCATAATAAATTCTAACAAAAAAATGAAAAATAAAAAAATATTTGTAAAAACAAAAACCCCGACTGCATCAAACTAAAAAGAAAATAAACAAGCCCAATAGTTTATTAGGATTAACAGTCGGAACCTATAAGGAGATAATTCTTCAATCAATAAAATCTTTACCAGGAACCCCGACTGTTAATCCTAATAAACTATTGCGCTTGTTTATTTTCTTTTTGGTTTGATGCAGTCGGGGTTTTTGTTTTTACAAATATTTTTTTTTACAGTTAAGATTTTTTTTTCAATAAAACCTTTTTTATACTTTTCACAATTGACAGTTGTATTCATTTGTCGTTTTTTTATTGATTTGTCTAATACGTGTAGATTTTTTGGACTCTTGCTAAAAAGTTACATGTAATCTTTATCAATATTATAATAAATAGGTTGTGTAGTTCACGATGCCTAGAAGGAAATCTCGGCTTTCTCGGCATTCGGCCACAGCGAAACGTCTAAGGCTGATTCGAAGCAATGAAAGTGAAGGTGAGCGTAGTAATAGGCTTAACAATCAACGTAATGCTTCCGACCAAAATCGAGTCAGAGACTATCGCTGAACGCTCTCAACGTTTGTTTGAACAGAATACAAGGTCCTCTCATAATCGTTCTCGAGAGACAAGTGTTGAACGTTCCCAACGTTTGGCTGATCAGAATCCACGGACTTCTAATAACCGAGCTCAAGAGACAAGCGTTGAACGCTCCCGACGTTTGGCTGAGCAAGATACGAGGACGTCTAATAACCGTGCTCGAGAGTCGAGCGTTAACCGATCTGAACGTCTCAATAGCCAAAACGCAAGAACTACTGCAAGGCGTGCTCAAGAAACATGCGCTGAACGTTCGCAGCGGTTTGATTAATCAAAACGCACGAACTGCAGCTACGAGATTACATAGGCAAACTAATCTGTTAAATGCAGCTTTCGCTTACGACTCTAATCTTAATTATTCTACACTAGACGATGTTGAAATTGGTAGAATGAATCATTTTTGCAACAATTGTCAAGCACAGAAATGGAAAACTGAAGCACCTGGTCTATGTTGCAGCAACGGTAAAGTAGATATTCCTAAAATCCCGGAACCGACACCAGTTTTGAAAGAATTATTATTAGGTAATCATCTACGCTCTAAACATTTTTAAAGTCATACAAGGCAGTACAATACTCTATTCCAAATGACTTCAAATTTGAAATTTTATGCCAACCTTTAAAAAACAAGGACAGGTTTACCACTTGATAGGAAACTTACTTCCTGCTGAAGGTGAGAAATCTGAGTTTTGGCAAATATATTTCGTTTCTCTAGCTGATCAGCTATCTTTGCGTTCTAATATTAATCCAAATTTGCGAACTGACCTCATTAATCCATTGCAAAAAGAGCTACACGATTATAATAGTTATGTTCAAAGTCTTAAGTATAATCTAGAAAACAGACCATTGCAGGACTTCAAATTAATTATTCATGCTGATCTAAAACCTCCCAATGAACACAAAGGTCGCCACAATGCACCAACTGTAGACGAAGTCACTATTCTCTTAGTAGACGAGGATAAAGGTCCACGAGACATCGTGTTAAGCGTAGTGAGATGGTCATCTTCAGAGAGTTTCTGAGTTACACAGGTCATATGACCCGCTGCAATATCCTCTGATGTTTCCTCGAGGAAATAACGGTTATTATATCAATATTTAACAACAAAATGTAGCTGCAAGATCCAAAACAGTATCATGTATGCAATTTTATGCTTTTAGGCTAATGGTGAGAGCAAATGATATAAACAGCTTACATTATTTTAGAGGGCTGTTGAACCAATATTGTGTAGATATGGCGGCAAAAATGATTAAAGAGAGGCTTGATTTTATTAGAAAGAAACAAAAAAAATTGAGAGCTGAAGAATATATACATTTACGAGACGCAGTAGTAAATGATCAAAGTATCAATGCCTCCCATATTGGTCAGTTTATTATATTGCCGTCTTCATTTACAGGATCTCCGCGATATATTAATGAAAAAAGTCAAGATGCCATGACATACGTCAGAAAATTTGGAGGACCAGATCTTTTCATCACTTTCACTTGCAATCCAGAGTGGGCAGAAATAAAAAATGAGTTATTTCCCGATCCAAAACCGCAAGATAGACATGATATAGTTTCTAGGGTATTTTATTTGAAACTCAAGATATTGATAGATAGATAGATAGATAAAATTCTTTATTGCACACACAAACTATAAGTACATAAACACAAAAAAGAATCGATCATTGTTGAAATATAACTAGCATGCAAAGGCGACCTTATCACTATTAGTGATCTCTTACAGGTAACCTTGGTCGTAAACATTTACAATAAAATAATAATATAGGAACCGTGTAGTGCATAAAACGTTTGTTAATAATAACAATATTTATGAGACCCAAAATAAATATACAACATTATAGGTGTGATATAGTTTACATATAATACTTATATAATAAATACAGAAAAATATATATAGGTATATATACTAATATTACATACATTACATTACATATATACAATATTATTTTGTTTTGCCAAATAGTACTGCTTCAAGGATTTTTTAAAGACGTGAACTGATTTACAGTGACGGATAGAAGATGGTAGGTCATTCCACAAAAAGACGCTTTTCACAGTGAAGGAATCATTGAAACCTACTGTATTACACATAGGTACCTTTAACTTGTTGTCGCTTTTGGAGCGGAGGTTGATATGAAGTGAGGTATCTGATCCAAGGAATGCATTTTATACAATATAATATATATACAATACAATATAATATATATATAATATAATATATGCATATTGATGCACCTTTTAACAAAAAAAATTTTTTTGGGTCAAGTAAGGCATTTGTTTACAGCGTTGAATTTCAGAAAAGAGGACTACCTCACGCACTGAGGTACGCACGCACGCCTTTTGTTATGGCTTACAAATAAAATACAATCTGATTCTATAGACGACATTGTAAGGGCTGAAATACCCGACAAGGAGCAGGAGTCTGACAACATTGTGGTGAAAAACATGGTCCATGGCCCTTGCGGCTCCCATAACCCAACGTCACCATGTAAGAAAGAAAATATGTGTTCCAAACAATTTCCGAGGAGATTACTTATTGATACACAAACTGGTGATGACGGTTACCTAAATTATAGACGAAGAGCTTCAGATTGCGGAGGAAATACCCGTGTACTCAAAGTGAAGGGAACTGAAATGGAAATAGATAATAGATGGGTTGTGCCTTATACCCCAGTTTTATTGCGAATTTTTAATTCACACATTAATGTAGAATTTTGCCATTCAGTTAAAGTCATAAAATATATATGCAAGTATATTCATAAGGGCTGTGATCAAGCTATGTTTACAGTGCAAAGCAAGGACGAGGTCGAAAAATATATTAATGGTCGCTACATTAGCTCCTCCGAAGCTGTTTGGAGAATCTTTCAGTTTCCTATCCACGAGCGCTACCCGGCAGTAATTCATTTAGCTGCCCATTTGCAAAACGGCCAAAGAATATATTTTAATGAAGAAAACCTCCAAGATCGCGTCATTAACCCTCCTGTATCGACTTTTAATGCCTTTTTCGATCTCTGTAGAAATGATGATTTCGCTAAAACATTACTGTATAATGAAGTACCTCAATATTATATTTGGGAAAGAAATAAATTTTCTAGACGAAAACGCGGGCAAGATGTAGATGGGTTCCCTGGTATAAAAAAGATTCGGCTTTAGGCCGCGTTTACAATGTTCATCCAGCACAAACGGAATGTTTTTACTTAAGAATGCCATTGATGAACGTACGTGGACCAACTTCTTTTGAGAATCTTAGAACTGTAAACGGTATTACTATGGCCACGTACCAAAGTGCTTGCAAAGAACTGGGATTATTAGAAGGAGATGAACATTGGGAAGAAACTCTTTCAGATGCTGCTGTTTCTGAATCAGCCGCTAAATTAAGAGAGTTATTTGCTATTATATTAATATTTTGTCAGCCATCTGAACCACTGGAATTATGGAGAAAAAATTGTAATCGCTTATGTGAAGATATAATAAATAGAGTTCGTAATGAAAATCACGACCACCTTTTGCGCTGCACTAAGGAAATACACAATGAAGGTCTGATATTGATTGAAAATAAAATTTATGAAATGTCCGAAAAATCTCTTAAAGACTTTGGTCTTCCTTCTCCGATTCGTAATAATTCAAATAACATAGAACCTCAGGAAGCAATTTTACGGAAATCATATGACATTAATGATTTAAATAATTTTATTTCTTATAATATTTCCAAATTAGTACCGGATCAGGTATTTACTTACAATTCAGTTGTAGAGAGTGTTTTGGCTGGTAAAGGCAAAATATTTTTTTTAGATGCTCCAGGTGGCATGGGAAAGACGTTAGTGACCAATTTAATATTAGCCAAAGTTAGGGCACAGGGAAAAATCGCCATAGCCGTTGCGTCATCAGGTATTGCAGCAACATTATTGAGGGATGGAAGAACTGCTCACTCTACGTTTAAGTTGCCCCTTAATATTTCACGTAATAGAGATAATGTGTGCTCCATTCGAAAAAATGGTCCGTTGGGCAAAGTGCTGCAAGATCCAAACCTCATAGTATGGGATGAGTTCACTATGACTCATAGAGCTCACGTAGAGGCTTTAGATAGGACGCTTAAGGATCTACGAAACCCAAATAAAACTATGGGTGGAGTCACTATGATGATTTCCGGTGACTTTAGACAAACATTGCTTGTAATAGTTAAGGGAACTAGAGCAGACATTATCAAGTCATGTTTGAAGTCATCACCGTTATGGAAATCTGTAGAATTTCTAAAGCTTTCTACTAACATGAGGACTTATCACGGTGGAGGAACCTCAGATTTTGAAAACAAACTTTTATTAATCGGGGAAGGGAAAGTACCTGAATCAGGCGACAAAAAAAAATCCTTAGATAAAGACCTTGGTAGAATCGTGACAAATATTGAAGACCTAATATTAAAAGTGTACCCAAATGTAGCCTTTATACACCAAAAAAAATCATTCAATCATTCAAACGTTGACGCCATCAATGAAAAAATAATAGCTAAATTACCAGGTGACAGCGTCAACTATGTTTCCATTGATGCTGTTGTGGAACAAGAAGATGCGGTACATTACCCTCAAGAATTTTTAAATTCTTTAAATCCGTGCGGGCTACCTCCATATTTATTGAAATTGAAAATCGGCACACCAATTATTTTGTTCCGAAATCTACACCCGCCAAGTTTATGTAACGGCACTAGATTACAAGTGAAATTTCTGCGAAGTAATGTCATAGGGGCCGTAGTTTTGACTGGACCAGCCATTGGGCAAACGGTGCTGATTCCACGAATTCCCATAATACCAACAGATTTGCTCTTTAGTTTTAAAAGGATACAATTTCCAGTTAGAACATCATTTGCCGTCACAATCAATAAAGCGCAGGGGCAAACTTTCAAGCATATCGGGATTGATTTAAGGGAATGCTGTTTTGCTCACGGGCAATTATATGTTGCTTTATCTAGATCTGGATGCGGTGAAAACCAACATATTTTGATGCCTAAAGAAAATAAAACAAAAAATATTGTATATACAGAAATACTGTAATATAATGGCTTTAACTCTTTTTAATATTTTTTCTTTTATTTTGACCCGACATCTCATTTTATTTTTTTCTTTTATTGAGAGAAAGGTTTTGGTATTTGAAAGAAACGAAGAGAGGACAGAATGCAATGTCAGTGTGAATGCGAACCGTGGGTATTACAGAAGAGGAATGAAAGAAAGATGAATGCCGTGGAGATGCGATCTCTTCATAGGATATGCGGAGTTAGCTTAGCTGATCGAATCCGCAATGAAGAGATACACAGAATGGCAGATACTAGCGAGGATGTCACGGTGGGAATGAAGAAGAACGTGTTTAGTTGGTTTGGGCACGTCGAACGAATGAGTGATGAAAGAACGGCAAAAAATAATTTATGATGGAAAAGTAAGTGGTAACAGAGGTAGGGGGAGACCTCGGTTGCCGTTCGAAAACACAGTATTAAAGATACTGGAGGAAGGTCACGTAAAAAGCATGAGGACCCCCCCGAAGGGCGAAAGAGATATGTAGAGACCGTAGCGTTTGGCGTTCCGTTCTCTCTGACCACCTCGCTAGGGATAAAGCGTTAATTTAAGTTAAGTTATTTTATTGTATGATTAAGTCGAACGAAGTCGGGATGGGCCGCTAGTAAAATATAAAAATAAACCAGTAAATGTAATATAAATAAATAATAATAAAAAATAAATAAACAAAAAGTATATATAAAGAGGCTATAATATAAAAAAAAGAAATAAATAAATAAAAATTATAAAAGTATTAAAACTTACTAAATTTGAATTTGAAATCCACCTACCGGTTGTTGGAAAAGATCTTTATAACATGCTAGATAATAAAAAAATCCACGTCAAAAAAAAATATATCAGTCATGTTACGAGGAAAAACAAGAAAAAATAAACATTCATACATAATAATAATAATAATAAATATGATCAAAAGAAAGAAAGCAAAAACCCTCACGTCTAAATTGATTTTAATCTGTAGTATATTATTACAGATTTTTATACAATACAAAAATAACATGTGGGTAGTAGGAAAAAAATATAACAAGTTATATTTAATTTAACTTTACAACGATGGGACGAAATTTGTCGGATGGACGTCCCAGCCTATACGATGACTTTATATTAGATAAATTGTCACCTATAACAGTAACTATTCTTGCTAAAACATCTTCTGATTTCTCCTCTGAACTCCGTGAAACAGCAACGTCTTTCTACGCCGCCTTTCTACGCTACGTCTTTTAATGCCGAGAGAGTGAAACTTTTAAAGTTGTCAAAGTCGGCCGCTTAAGAAGTTGTTCTTATAAGTGAAGAAGACTATTTGAACTCTAGCTGGAATTCATTCATCCTCGTATTGAACATCTCATTCATGGAGGTAAGTGTTTCTTTTAATACTTTCATGTTGAACAGTTGTAGTAAAAGTAGCGTTACAATAAATATAGCTTTTCCAAGGAGAATAAGTCTAGCCGGTGGATATCGTAACTCTATAATTCATAACTTTTTGAAAATTTACTTAATAAACTTTTATTTCTCGATTTATGTAAAAAAATTTGAATTAAAAAAAATACTTTCTTTACTTTTTGAACTCCTACCGAAAAAAAAACTTAACTATGGATGCACATCTATATTGTAACCCCCTACCGCAAGTGACGACTAGTAATACCGGCCTAGAGCTTAGTACAAGCGTCAGTCTCACATAATTGTAAATTGTATTATATGTACCTAAAAAATACTTAACTTTTTGTAAATTTGAAAAAAATTTACAAACACAACCAACTATGCGCCGGAAAATTTGTTAAGAATCCCCGAAGGCGTCAAAACGTTGACGTAAATATAGCTTAAGCCTTTCCGCCTAATTCTTGGGCACTGTGTGTTGAGCAGTAGAACTCAAGCGCTTTGCTTCGACACCAGAGCGAAGAAATGAAAATATAAATGTAAATAAATGAAATATTTATTCGAATGGGGATCGAACCCACAATCAGTCGCGTTTACTGTCACTTTTTATGCTCCTGTGCCACGGCTGGCCTTTGAGTATAGTGATTATCTTTTAAGTAGGCCTTCTTAGTATGCTATGCTATGCTATTGTAGTTTGTATTTATTTGGTTTGATTATTTTGGTCGGCGGTCCAGAAACTTTGCAGAGTACTTGAAAACAATACAACGTTTACCTAAAAAACGTTATCATTTGATTCCTTTAACTACCTACTAGATATTAGTAGGATCCGCCACACGCTGTGCACGGCGGGTGGAGCTGAGTGAAGCTATGTTGCGTAAAATTTTGCGAAATTTTCTGTTGCAGACAGCACGCGCTGTTGTTACCTACAATGAAACTAGTAAGGTTAGGTTACATTACAGTTTTAAATAAAACAATATAGGATAGTTATAGTCTATACCATAAATAGATATACTCGTAATATTACTTGGTAGACAACAAAACTTACCATGGCATTTTTACTTCTCGCATTTCTGCGGCAACGAAATCACTATTATTCGATAAATAATCGGCAACCATAAATTCATCTATTAGAGATAGGTTATCCGATTGCCCTTATTCGTATCCCTCAGCCATTTTAGTTAATTGGATAAACACTCTTAACACAAGCAAATAACAAACAAACTAACAAAGTACTGCGCGAGATCTAACTATCATCACAGCTAGCGACTAGCGAGTGTTGGAAAGTGACGTCACACGCGGTCCACGCGACTTTCAGCGGCACTCTTCAAACTGCAAACTTCAAACGCTTCTAAAATCATAACTACTTGGTTGTTCTAATGAAACAAAAACTAGTGAATTTGTATACATAAGAACTTTACTGTAACGCATTATAACATATACTATTAACATTACTCATTCTCTTTGTGTAATCTAGAGGGGAAGCTACGCAGGGGGTTCATGAACAATTATCGATACTTAAGTATATTAACAAGTTATCAAAAGAAGTAATCACGTCTAGCTTTAATATTTGAACGGTTCTGAAAGCTTCCTTATAAAGGAAAGTCTATATCGTGCTAATCGGCGAGCTGTGAATCATCTGTTAAAATCTGTTTGTATGTAGATTATAAGTAAATCTAATAAACAATTCGGAAGAGTCTGAAAAATAATGTTAGAGTTTGTTCGAGTGTTTATTAATTGATTGAGATTGAGAATTATAAAAAATTATAACTCTTTGTTTGTCAAATTGCTTATAAATAAATCAATGTTACTCATATTTGCGTATTTACAGTTACATTCATTCTGATTTATATCACATAGCGTTCGTAACCATCTAAAGCTATAAACACGTCTCTCACAGATGCTGTGCATCGTCACATCTCAAATAATTGTACAAGGTTTACACAACAATAAAACTTGTATTATTGTGGAGAGACGATGCACAGTCTCCTGGTGAGAGTCTGGTATGAAGTAATGGCGGGGGTTCTTTCTTCCGACTCGAAGGGGAGTCGGGAAACAGTTTCTGTGGCGTCTGGCGGCATCCATTAAAATGAAATCGTCTTCGGTGGTTGCCTTCGAGCCAAGGGGGAAATTTGGGGAAAACTGGGTGAGGTCAGAGTTCGTGGAAGGAGAAAATAAAGGGGATGATGAGAGAAATACCTCCTGGGCGGTCAGCCCAGCTCTCTTGGCCTCAGCTCTCGACTTGGTTTTATTGTTGTTGACCTGGATTGGTCTTGACAGCGTTCCAGGCGGGAAAGTAAGAAGCGTAGTTGCACCTTTTATAAGTTTAGGCGCCCTACCTGGGACCACGTGACTTCTGGCAGATCGTTGATTAATCGAAAACATTGATTAACCGGAAGTGAAAATCTTCGGCTGCTAAAAGGCTAACTATATAGCGCCCTCTCACTGATGCTGTGCACCGTCTCTCCATAATAAATACAAGTTTTATTGTTGTGACAAAGATGAAGTTAAAAACACTCTGTATAATGAAAGACTCTTTATTTATATGAAGTTAGGGAAAGGTAAAAAATATATATATTAAATGTCGGTTGAACTGCTTGCTGGGGGTCCAAGATGGAAGGCTTACTCGTAGCGACCCCTGCCAGCCCTTACGAGGGCTGCAACGTTCCATCCGCCACGTGCACCTCGAGAGAGCGCACTGATAGCGTCCCCCCAAGGCGACGCGCACCAGTGCGTCCCCGCTGGTGTGTCAAGTGGCGACCAATGCGGCGTTGGGGACCGCCACCCAACACGCCATGTCCGGAACGGCGGGAGGTGGAGGACGGAGCTAAAAATAGCTACGTGGAATGTAAGAAGATGGATGGAAGAAAAGATGAATGAATTATTAGATGTGATGGATGATAGAGATTTGGATGTCGTTTGTGTGACTGAGACCAAGCGAAAGGGCAATGACACGACCAATTTGTCGGGCAGTCGCACTATGGATAATGCTAGAACAACGGCAGATCAAAATTCATTTTTACTAAAGTCGTCCTTGACGCACTTTTTATTTTTTTTTGAATAGTATAATAGTGGACCTTTAATGTAATGAATTATTTTTTCGTGAATTACATTTGGAATATATTTTTTTTTATTGTGAGAAATTGTAATACGTAAGAATGTCTATTTCAGGTTGTTCGCATCGATATTTTAAACTTAATTTCCTTAAAA
>DWLH01000296.1:0-24182 GCA_018249795.1 Heliconius telesiphe telesiphe
TATATATATATATATATATATATATATATATATATATATATATATATATATATATATATATATATATATATATATATATATATATATATATATATATATATATATATATATATATATATTTATAAAAGGGTCTTTTAATATTTTTTTGTTATCTTCACGCTGTATATCGCACATAGCAGGATAGGCAAAGGGAACCTGGGAACCTAGTGTTAAGACACTTCATTCCTATTAAGACACTTCCGTTTCCCACCGCGACCAAGAACAACGACGCAACACACAACGACGTGACCTGCTATACCTTGTAAGCGCGCTCCTGCGCTTCACTCTGGAAGTAGTTCCACAGTTTCAGGTACGAGGCGCGATCCAGTCCCCATTGGTTTTGTGCCATATATTGTTGTATTTGTTGTGACGAGTTCCAACAACGCTCGCTGACCTCGTCGCCGCCCATGTGGAAGAGGTCCGTTGTTGTGAACAGTTCTGGAATTTGACACTTTTTTTAGTTTCACAATGTATCCCGCACATATCAGGGTAGGCAGGGGGAACCTAGTACATGTTATGTTTATTTTATTGATGTCATGTATTTTTTATGCGTTAATTTAAAAATGCATGTGCATTCTGCATTTCACACTTCTAATTTTTTTTTACTTCACATATTAATATATTAAGAAAAGAAAAGAAAGCAAAATTATAATTAATTATAAAATTTATTAATCGAAAACTTGGTGCAAATGGCTGCCTAATCACTAGAATTGTCTTTGACTTTAACAAATTTTGTTTAAATACAAAAAAACAAAACAAACCAGCCATATCGGTATATATATCTTGAAGTACATCGTACAGCTCAGGCTTAGTAGGATTGAGTTGACCACACGGCGGCTCCACACAGTACGAGGCCCACGGTTCAGCCTGGAAATAAACATATCTTTTTATTTTTAGTAATGGCTTTTGATTTTTTAACTATGTGTATAAGTGAGTGTACAAGTGTGCGTGCTCGTTTGTGTATACAAATATACATCTATTTATTATATATAGCATTATTTCTAAATATTGCTGTGTGTATTTAATATTAATTTACTAGTAAATTCCACCATTTGTACTAGATTCAGGTCATTACTTAATTCATATAACCTAGATCATCTATTTCTAGAGCCAACAAAATCACTCATTGTACTTGCATTGATAATATTTTTACAAACTCTGTGCCATATAAAAAAATAATAATTAATATGTTAAGCTCAGATCATTGCGGACAGTTGGCTTCCTTTCACTTTGGTAAAAAAAATATTGATAAAAATAAAAATAAATGTTTGTATACCCATGACAACTGGTCGTATAGAAAAGTTTAGAAGTAATATAATAACAAAACTTAAACATTTAAAACATAATAATAATAAGCCCAATTTACTATACTTTTTAGTGATATTTTTTTCAATGTTATACAGAGTGAGTTTAAAGCTATATTTACTTCTAGAACAGTTAATTCCAGGAGTTTCTTGTCATTTAAGGATTGGGCGACTGTGGGAATTCATAAGAGTAGACAAAGGTTATGCGAACTTTATAGTGAGAAAACATATAACCATAGTAAAACATTTATTAATAATGTTAGATCTTATTCTAAATTATTAAAAAAAGTGTGTTCCATGGCAAAATCGTTACATTTTAAAAACAAGATTAAAAACTCTTTTAATAAAATTAAAATGACATGGGACATAATAAATAATTGTGAAACTGGAAAAGCCAGGGATTGCAATTATGAATTAAATTAAGAATTGACAATGGTTTAACCAGCTCGGACCGAGAAGTTGCCAGTATTTTTGAAAAAATCTTTGCTGATATTCCAGTGTCCACAACCAATACATTTAAATCTTCGACGACAGTCGCTGAATCATTACTTAAGGAAAACGTAAACAAATGTGATATAGATCTAAAATTTAAAGTGGTCAACTCAAGAGACATTGTTAAGACATTCAAGTCCCTAGATATTAAGAAAATATCATATATATGGGGAATTTCCGTTAAATTAATTAGTCATATAATAGACGCTGTTGCTCCTTACCTCGCGACTATGTTTAATAATTGTATAGAGAGTATGGTGTGTTTCCTGACTTAATGAAATTTAGTAAAGTCATACCTATATTTAAATCGAGTAGTACATCTGATCCCAACAATTTTAGACCTGTATCTATACTACACTCATTTAGTAAAATCTTTGAGAAAATTATTTTAAATCAAATGCTGATGCACTTTGACTCACACCATCTTTTGCATGATAAACAGAATGGTTTTACTAAAGGTCGCTCGACTACTGATGCTGGTATAGGACTTATAAAGAGTATATATGAGGCTTGGGAGGGATCGCAGGATGCTCTTGGCATGTTCTGTGACCTGTCGAAGGCCTTTGATTGCGTTCAGCACTCAACGTTGGTCATGAAGCTACACCACTACGGCATAAGAGGACGTGCATTCAATCTTCTGACCTCTTATTTAGCTAACAGAGTTCAGAGGTTTGATGTGAATGGCAAGAAATCTCCTGGATCATTTGTCAGTATGGGGGTCCCACAAGGGTCTATTCTTGGTCCTTTTCTGTTTTTAAATATATATATAAATGATTTGCCATTTTTAGTGGGAAAGAACCATGATATAGTATTGTTTGCTGATGATACTTCATTGATTTTTAAAACAAAACGACGACAAAACATATATGACGATATAAACAATGCTCTATAGAAAGTAGTACATTGGTTTAGTGTTAATAACTTACTATTGAATTGTAAAAAAACTAATTGTATAATCTTCAGAACACCTAACACAAAAATTGTTAAAGCCGATGTACTCTTGAATGGTGAAGCCGTGGATCGTGTCGATTCTACGGTATTTCTCGGTATCACCATTGACTCTAAATTACAGTGGGGACCTCATATCGATGGATTGGCAAATAGCCTTAGCTCAGCAGCTTTTGCGGTTAAAAAAATCAGACGATTAACTGACGTGGAAACGGCTCGCCTTGTTTATTTTAGCTACTTTCATAGTATTATGTCCTACGGCATTCTACTTTGGGGTAATGCAGCCGGTATTAAATCAATTTTTGTCTTGCAGAAGCGAGCTATTCGCGCAATCTATAACTTAGGCAATAAAGAATCGTTAAGGCAAAAATTTAAAGAAATAAATATTAACAGTTGCATCTCAATACATTTTTGAAAATGTTATGTACATTAAGAAGAATATTAAAGATTTTACCAAAATTGGTGATGTACATAATATCAATACGTAATAACGACCGCATACGTAACACATGCAATCGAGGTAGTCTTGGGGAACGTGACGTAGCGGATAAGCTCCAAGAGCGTAACCTGAGGTGGTATGGCCACCGTTGCCTGCCGGCCTAGGAACTATGTCGGATGGAAGTGTCTTGCTATATCAGTCCCTGGAGTGGGGCCTCCGGAACGCAAAAAAAGCGCGCAGCAATGTAGGATATGAGAACCAATGGACCACCGAGGACGTTAAAGACCGTGCAAAGTGGAATTGGTTTAGTAGAAGCAGACAGTAGCAAAAGCATCGATTAACACCAAGAGAAAGAATAATAAGTGTAATTACGCACGGAAGCCTAAGAGATAAAACATGTGTAAGTGTTTAGACATGTTTGTGCGCATGTCATATGCGCATGTGTGTGTGTGTGCGTGTGTGTGTGTGTGTATGTGTGCGTGTCACATTACCTTAAAGCAGACAGTGAGGCCTGTGTCCTGCCAGCCCTCGCCCACGTGCGCGGGCGCGTCGAACTCCGGTATGACGCGCACGCCGCGCTCCAGCCCGTACTGAACCACCTCGCGGATCGTCTTCGCGTTATACACCTTCAATATTATGTTCATTACAACCATTATCTTATATAAATCAGTTTTTACTTTACGCATTCAAATGAACAAAACGCGTTGCCTTAACTTAACACGCAATGTGTTAGGCACGCAGTGTGTTGGCGCATAAACCATTTCAAGCTACTTTTGAGCCCTTCATAACTCGTAAACCTATTAGTCTTCATACTCATACATGACATTTTGCACATTTATTTAAACCACCTATAGCTTGTAATGAATATAAAATTTCAAAAAACTATTATTGATATATCGACGTTTGAAAACCGGCATTTTTGTAACTGACTCACACTCATCAAAAACCTAACCCACTTCCAGGTAATCTAGAAACTTGATATTTGGTCCCAAGGTAGACTAATATTAATATTAATCAATCAACAATCACAACACAATCTAAATTAATGAGAATATATAATATAAATATAAAGAATTACTATTTTTAAACATTTTTAAAGTGTTATTCCACACTTAGGAAAGAAAAAATACTTATTTAGAAACGTACAAAAATTTGAACGTAGCGGGACTCGAACCCGCGCCTCCTGGAAACCGACCATCACCTGGTCACTATCAAAAAAGTAAAAAGAAAGTTAAATATGAAAGTTAGATCAAAGAACATAACACAATTGCGTCGTTCTCGACTTTATCGACAAAAGAATGGGATATAGATCTCCCGAGATATGTACCGAGGTATGTATTCACTCGCGCTAACATTCAAGCCCTAATTTTGACTTCTTGTTTTTTATTACTAGGCACCATAGTAAATACCAACCTAATAGCATACAACCTGGAAGAGTACACTAACTTGCAAATATAAAGCCTGTAGGTAAAAAATTGTCGAGTGAAAGGAAACGGAAACTTAAATCATACCATATATTCCTCTCTATACATTCTGGGCTCCAAAATGTATGCAATCGTTTCAATCTCCTTTAGAGCTTAAATTTTATCCCGAGTGAACGCATAACTCGGTGTCTATATAAATCTCCCACTTTTTTGTCGGTAAAATTGCGACCGAAGCATCACTTAACATTTAACTTTGCTCTTATTTTATTATACATTAATGTTTTTGATGACTTTATTTTATACTAAAGTGAATAATATTGTCCAACACAATATTATAGTAATGTGACGTCTGTGTATTGAGTGTTGTTAATTAGACGACTGTCCTGTTCCAAGGTTCGTTTATTAGTCTGTATTTTTTTTTATTCGACTTGGCTTTACTGCTGTTGAGCTGAGATGTTCTTGACAGCGTAAAGGGCGGGAACATATAAGACGTGTGTGTTTTCGTCAAAATGAGCACAGTTTTTACTCTCTAGTCTTATGTAAAGATCTATAAGAGTCATGTATGAATTTTTGTAGCTCTGGCCTCTGGCCGCAGGTACAATATATTTAATATTTCAAAACACCTGGTCCGTACGTATTTCATCTTTTCTTTTATTATTCAGCTTCATTCAGCTTATTCAGCTTAGTATCTAAAGAGTAATAAAGTTAAAACCATCTCAACGTTCGGTAGTTTTTTTCACAGAATGAATAGTAAATTATCTGTCAATCTATTTTCTACACTTTATTTATTATTTTGAACGATTTAAGCACATAGTTATATCAAGTATGGAAAAGAGAGAAAAAAGACTACATTTGCAAATTAAAAACAAACTTACTTTACTAGGACTATAAGCGCCATATTTACTGAGTTCAGGCTGCCTGGAAGATTCTAGAGGAAAACTTTGACTGTCCGTTATGTGCCAGTGGAATGCGTTTAACTTTACTAACGCCATTGCCTCTGAAATTGATATTATTATATATTATTGTAAGCATTGTGGCTCAAATGAGAGGTTCCCACTCAGGAGAATTAAATATTTAATATGTACATTAAAACAAAGCACGGCGTTGAGTTCCGCCACTCAACACGCAATGCCTCAAGTATTCTGCGAAAATTGAGAAACGAAAGTGTCGTAATCGGGAATGGAATGTCTTATTAATACTTAGTTCTCTGTTTCCCTCTGCCTACCCTGCTATGTGCTTGGTGGTGTGAAATGTGAAACTAGTAATATATTTCACGCTGTAAAACAGATCTTTTACATAGTAATCGACTCGAATTTTACTTCATATGTGTAAAAAAACCTATCAGCTTCACGCTGTATCCCGCACACAGAAGGGTAGATAGAGGGAACCTAGTTTTAAGACACTCCGTTCCCCACTTTCCGCCGACTTCTGGAGGCATTGCGTGTTGAGTGGCGGAACTCAACGCCGCGCTTTGCCTCGACACCAGAGCGAAGAAATGGGAATATAAATTTAGATAAATATTTAATCTTCTCGAGTGGGGATCGAACCCACAACCAGTCGATTTTACAGTCACACTTTGTGCCGCTGCGCCACGACTGGCCTTGAAAAAAACCTATCGATATTTGGACCAAATTTTGGAGAAAATAATGCTCACTGATTAGCAAACAATATTTCGTATTACTTTCCAAGAAAAGTTAAAAAATTTACTTATAGTTATTTTAAAACATCTTAACATAAATTTTAATCAATATATATATATTTCTTTGTCTAATAAACATACGTGGAGGATGACATGACGATCCTCACATTTTCACACTCTGCTGGTGACAATACAAAGTGCGACAGTATTGTCTAAAAAAGGGGTTTCTAACCTTTTCTTGATAAAGGACCACTTTTATATCATTCTTGTTAGCAGCGATCACTATGCATGTAGGTATAATAAAAATTAACTGTGATAATCAAACAAAAACTTCGCCTCACCATCCCCAGTCATAAAATTAAAATCGTTCGCGGACCATATTTAGGCTTCTGCGGACCACTGGTTGGTTACTGGGTCTAAAAGAGTGGATGGCGCGTGGAGGACGAAATGTCTTAATGATGAGTTAATTTTGTCCATCCCGCTGTATGCGATAAACATACCTAGAGTATCCTTAATAACCTCGACCTCAATAAAATTTCTTGCGGTGTCCAAAAGAATACCTCTGTATGGATATACTGGTTTATCATCAATTGAAGCATCACGTGCGATCTGTAAAATAATAATTATATATTAAGAAAAATACGAAAAATGAGGAATAAAAAAGGGGAGTGTCTTAACATTAGGTTCCCTCTACCTACCCTGATGTGTGCCATATACAACGTGAAGCTGATTTTAATTTTAAAATTATCATCAATTTTAAAATTATCATCTCCATTTTTATAAATCATCAAATAACGGCCAAGAGCAGCTCTATAGTGTAGGTATAGGATATTTTTTTCTATACAAAAATACAAATAAAAATAATAATACAAAATTAACATATTATTTACAAAAATATAAATAAAAAATAATCAAAAAGATCTAAATGTTTATATGTAAATGTTTATGTTAATTAAATACTTTGTGGATATAAAAGAAAACTTTGATTTAATTTACATAATGAGTGGCAGGTTTTTGACAAAGGCGTTTGGTACATCTCTTTAACCCCGGATCTGTATTAGTATTTATGAATAGTTTATTTATATTGAATGTGGATGTTTTGTGTATTTTTCTTATCAAACGACTTCTCTTTCTCCTTATCAAATAACATTTTTATCTATTTAGCAGAGAGAGTTACTTGATGTTAAGATATTCCGTTCTTTCCTACCAACAACATTTAGTCTACTGTAATAAGTCGATTGAATGTTCATTTTTTTCTATTATTTACAACATGAAAGAACAATATATATTTAAGGTACTACCTTAAATATACAAATTCTTCTTTTTTATACAATCTTTGCAAAAGGAATTGGTAGTCTACAAACTTAATAAAGTATTGATTGATTGAGCATTGATCGTGACGATTTTTCTTTTGGATGTAACTACAATATAATCGATATCGGGCTCTTTCATTATAAAGAAGTAAGTATTATAGGATAAAAAATAATAAATTATTCCCCTCCACTCAAACAAAAAAAAGGGCAAGTGAAACATAAACAAATAATACGTAGTATATATAATGTCGAGATTCATTTGTACATCTAATCTATCAAATTCAACCCAATTTTACTTAATTACCAAATTGATTAGTAATGTTTGTTAATAAATCGAATAAAAGATCTATAAGTTTAGGCATATTTTCCATTTTGAATAATAAATAAGACCGATATTATTAGTCCGATCCCAACTCGGAGGAAGAATTGTATTTTGATTATTTTTCCACTCTGGTTGACAAAGCGTAGCATTGAGTACCGGCACTCAAAACGGAATTTCTCTAAAATTGAGCGGAAAATTAGAAACGGGGTGTTTTCGGTCCTCTTTACATATCCTCCTATGGAAAAATACCGTAAAATTGCAAAACTTATAGTTTATATATAGAAAGTAAGTGACCATCGATTTAAATATACGACTAATGTAATATATTTATATACAAAAATCGTGTATTTATTTATTTTTCGATCATAATAATAAATATTGAGACTTGAAAGACAAAATCTAACGATGCATATTCTACACTGAGAAATAGCCATCGTGGTGCAGTGGAACAGCGTGTAACTATAAACGCGGCGGTTGTCACACGGTTGAAGCACAGAGATTACTTCTACCATTCAATGGACAACTACACAGGACAGATACACGAATGTCGTGTCTTGAGGGTAGATTCTCGGCCTAGTCTGCTATTCAGTATGAAACAGTATTTTCGAGTTCAAAATCGGGCCTTAATAATCATCTGTAGTTTTATTTGACTAAGTTTTTTATTGATCCAGCCCACAGGGTACGCAAAGAGAACTTGGAAACCTAGTGTTAAGACAATCCGTTCTCATTAAGCATCTTCCGATCCCGACTTTCCGCCGAATATTAAATATTTCATTCCCCCAAGTTGGGAATAGAACCCATAACTCCTGCGTCACGACGGGCTCTAATAAGTAGATGATCAGCTTCACGCTGTATCCCGCACACAGCAGGATACACAGAGGGAACCTAGTGTTAAGACACTCCGTTCCCCACTAATAAGTAGATAATAATATAAGCAATCCTCTAAGAGTAAACTGAACGATTAATTTATTTATCTCTGTTCGAAATAAGGAGAGGTATCCATATTTAACGTTGTTATGCAAATACTCCATGTCAATGTTCGCTAACCGGTTTGTATGATGCCAAAGAACACTTCAATGTCATCCTCGATTAATAATTTTACTTTGTATAAGGATTATATGAAATATCCAGAATTTATTTTCAAAATATTAAGTAACAATCGCGTATGCTATATGGCTGTGGGTTCGATTCCCTCTGTAGGGAAAAAATCCTTTTCATTTCCCCGCTTCGATACCTTGACAAGCCGCGGTGTTGAGTTCCACCACTTAAACGCGATGTCTTGAAACTTTGGCGGAAACTGAATGTCTTAAAACTAGGTTCCCTCTGCCAACTCTGATAGCGGATAACCTCATAGAGATGAGGGATGCAAATGTTAAAATATGACGAAGACTCTCCAGGAGAAACGAAGAAAGAACGAAAGTAAAATAAATATAGTATCTTGCGTATTCTTTTTAGGATTCTTACTAATGCACTAAAAGAAATTAAATTAACATAAATACGCAAAATATAATAAAATGATAAATTTTCTTAAGACAGTCAAATCAGTTGGTGTCATATTGAGTTATTCGTCCATTTGTCGCGCACATGCTTAAAGTAATGGAGACGGAAAATCGTGGACTCAAATGTAAAGAATTGAAATATGGTCTAAAAAAATTGTTATTGAGGCCAGTCGTGGCACAGTGGCACAGGGTGTGACTGTAAAATCGACTGGTTGTGGGTTCGATCCCCACTCGAGGAGATGAAATATTTACTTAAATTTATATTTCCATTTCTTCGCTCTGGTGTCGAGGCAAAGCGCGGCGTTGAGTTCTGCCACTCAACACGCAATGCCTCCAAAATTCGGCAGAAAGTAGGGAACGCAGTGTCTTAACACTAGGTTCAATTTCATCAAATTAAAATGAAAATGAAATGGACCGCACGGGAAGCACTATCTTTCAAATAAAAAAGAAATTATCAATATCGGTACACCCGGTCAAAAGTTCTGCGTAACAAACATAATAAAAAAACAATCTAATTGATAACATCCTTCTCCTCCTCCTTTTACAAAAAAAAATTACAACAAGTCGATTAAAAACTACAGAAATCAATAACAATATTAGATCAAAGAATAAAATATAATAAAAAATCTACGTGTCGAGGTATTTATAAATGTCATACCTAATTTACATAAAATTTAGTATAAATTCATTTTAAAGTTTTTTTTGTTTTTTCTTCTTTTAAGACATTTTTTTTTACATTTTATTATGCTTAGAGGTCGGACAAAATTATTAAATTGAGTATAATATTATCAGTAATGTTATAGCAACTTCACTCGATATCCCGCATGCAGATTGCAGGTACGCAAAGGGAACCTAGGGTAAAATATGGTCATTCCTTCGAGGGGGGGTCGCACCCACTACCCGCGCGTTTACAGCTGTGGTCGCTACTCTACTGCGGCACAATGGCCTCAATAATGTTAGAAAACAAAATTATGCCATCGTTACAATAGAGACAAAATATCTGACTGAAAAAAAAATAAGTGCAAATTCCGCTAGGTTTTTTTAATTAATGGAAAATTAGTAACGAAATCATTTATAATTTTCTTAACAACATGTTCTTCGTACCTATTAAAATATTGGAAATGTATAAAGAATTTTTTATTTAACTTTACGCATTTTTCTGCAAACTAGAAAGCAAAAAGAATACTATATAGGGATATAAACGACGGCTGTCTTAGGCCCGTATTTTATAAATCACCCTCAACTCTGAGATCGATCTTGAGAGTGAATAATAAATACTGGCCTTAATATCTTACAGCAACACGATGAAAAGAAGTATATCAAAATAATTAAAAAAATAGTGAAGTAAAAGTGTAGTGTGGTGGACACGATAGCAGTAGGTTAATATTTGCCTCAAATAAAAAATATATATTATATACCTGGATGGATACAAATAAAATATTTATAAATAAAATGCCGCCCGTCGTGGTGCAAGGGCACAAGCGTGCGACTGTAAACGCGACGGTTGTGGGTTCGATGTCCACTCGGGGGAATAAAATAAAAAAATGAAGAAAAATAAAATAACTTACCAACAAATGTTGTTTTATATCATCAAACACAATCAATTGTGACAAAGTTTCCAAACCATTCCTTAAACCAAAGAAGTTATCAGCTCGTATGGTGGCATTGATACGTTCGTTGGACTCGGGGGATACTCGTACAATATAACTTTCGTCGAGGTCCAGGGAAAATTCTAGAATAATAATAATAATAAATAGTAATAATAAAAATAATTAAGACAGAAAATCTAGTATTAAGACACTCCGTGATCCGTCGCTTGGCGTAGCCTAGCGCCACGTTTTGTTTTACCAGCGCGGACCGGGGAAGTATATATGTACATATAATTTGTATATGTAAAATTATAAACCTTTACCCGAATCCCACTCGGGTGAATGTTTCCCATCAAATAATATAAAAATTATCAATATTGGCTTCCGAAACTAAAACTGAAGTATATGTATAATTCTGACGGAGAGTTATATAATTTGTAGTATAAGTATGTATAACACATATATAATAAAAATATGCTTCACGTTGTATCTCTCATACTGCAGTGCAGGCAAGAGGGTCCAGACACTCCGTTCCACACGCACCGCCTAATTTTCGAAACAATGCGTGTTGAGTGGCAGATCTGTAAGACGCGGTTGTAGGTTCGTTCGCTCGTGTGGGGGACACGAGGAAAGGAAATATTTATTTAAAATTTTATTTTTATTTCTTCGCTCTAGTGTCGACTCAAAGTGCGGTGAAGTTTTGCCACTCAACACGCAATGGCTACGAAATTATGCGGAAACTGGAGGGCGGAGTCTCTAGGTTCCCTCTGCACAGCAGGGTATGCTGTGTGCGTGAAGCTGATAATAACAAAATGTGGCTCAGAAAGGATTTATGAGGAACTAAGAGTTGTGCGAGTCCTTTTACTCATAAGGACTCGCCCTAGGTATCTCTGACCAAAGGGGTAATATAGCCCAGATTTAATATAGTTTAACCTTCCGCAATAAATTGACTATCCAATACAAAAATAAATTCAAAAATAGTGGTTGCCGATATTAGCGCATTCAACCAAATAAACTCTTAAGCTTTATTATATTTTGTATAGATACTTATTGATTAATACGATTCATATAAACATATCTAAAGGACTTAATTCTGTCGTCCACAAGTTGTTTCAAGCAGACGGGTTTCTTGGTCTTAGTAATCATTTTAGTGCAGTTTTTTTGTTAGTTTTCTTGAACGGGTATTTTCGGCATTTTCATATCACATAGCTAAATCAAATCAGCTTCACAATGTATCCCGCACACAGCAGGGTAGGCAAAGGGAACCTAGTGTTTTTTTTTATTTTTTTTTTATTTTAATTCTTACTTACACTACAGACTTATGGTCCGTACCTTTTGTTATTTTTACATTTCTTTTAATACTTTTTTCTATAGATATTACCTAGAACTAGACTTATGTTATTACATACATATATATATATGTATGTATGTATGTATGTATGTAACCTAGTGTTAAGACACTCCGTTTCCCACTTTCTGCCAAATTCTGGAGGCATTGCATGTTGAGTGGCAGAACTCAACATATCATATTGCTATGGTAATAAAAAAAGCCCCTGTTCGTTTGTTTTCCATTTTTGAGCGTCTTTTTATAAATTTACAGCTTATGTAACTAGCACTAATCTGACCAATTCAAGAGTCAAAATCGGTCAAGCCGTTTTAGGTAATGAAGCATACCAAAAAAAAAACACATACATATACATGATTACATACATACACTAGAAAAACATTACCCTCCTTCTGACGTCACAACTGGGTAAAACTGATACTTTAATCCGATATTCATAAACTTGTTCTGTCACAGGGAAAGTGCACAAGTTTACAAATCAAGGTCGCCGCTACAATCTGTATGATATTTTCATTACAATACTAGTAACATGTAATGTAACGTAATGCAATTATGTTGAACAAAAACTTTTATTTGTCCGATCTAATCTCCGGAACAGTTGAAACGATTTTTATGGTTACTTACATTGAATAAAGAGGGGGTCGTGGAGCAACATATAGACTATGTTTTTTTTATTTATAACAAATATACGATACACTTTTCTATATGATCTACATGAGTTCAATTAATACTCTTTTCAAAGATATTGTTAATAATGTGGTGGGACTCAACGCCACGCCATGTCTTTGTAGACAACATTAAAAAAAATGTCTCTATAATTATTAGTGACTTACGGTACCAAAGCGATTAGCTAGCATAAACATTACATATTATCTGTAGCAATAAATATAAAGCTCATACATAAGTTTGTGCAGTTGGGCACGCATACCTCAGGAACTACTATTCTAAATTGTTTGTTTTGGATAGGTGTCTAGGCTAGCTTCTATCGAATTAGATTTATTTATTAACAGTTATTTGTGCTCAATTAAATATTTAAAAATAACATAAAAGAAAAGAGCAAAAATATTTAATTGACAAAAACATTTAATTTGATTTCGTGTAAAACAGCGGTTCTTACGAACATAATAATTAAATTAAATTAAATTAGTTTCACGCTGTCGAGTGGGGATCAAACCCACAACCAGTCGGTTTTACAGTCACACCTCGTGCCGCTGCGCCACGACTGGCCTCAAACTAAACCTATTGTTATATTATAAAGTCGTACAATTTTTTGCATAAATTATAGCCTATGGGTTATCCTTATGTATAATCTAGATGACTGTAAAGTTTCATCTCAATCCGTTCAGTAGTTTTTGAGTGAAAGTGGAACAAACAGCAATCCCCACAAACTTTCACATTTATAATATTACTAGACTCCAACGTGGCTTCGCTCGCTTAAAATTATTTTTTATTGTAGTAATATTATTTTCTAAGATAATATTTTTTTAAAATAAAAAGTTTTTCTTTTTTTTTTTTTTTTTTCGAGTGGACTTAATGCTGTTGACCTGGAATGGTCTTGACAGCGTCACCGGGCTGGGAGGGGCGAGTGTAGCTCGCCCCTGAAGAAAAAATTACGAGCTTTGATGGACGCTCGTGAAGTGTTGGCGATCGCGGGGGAATACCCCGCGTACGCTGATCATGGGGGGTTACGACCGTTGGGCCCCGCCGCGCCGAGGCGCGGGTTACAAATTTTATATATTATACATATGTACAAAGTTCCATGATAATCGGTTCAGTAGTTTTGGCGTAAAAGCGTAACAAACAAAATTACATTCACATATATAATATTAGTATAATATTCCTACCTTAGTTAATAAGAAATCTTTTTTTTTCTGGTGATTTATATTATTTGTGTTATTTATAAAATTATGCTTTAACAGAGTGATTAATTTCTCTACTATTTCACTTTCTAAATCGAATAGACTAGACGAAGTTTTAAACATAAATAACTAACTAGCCAGTATTTTATATACATAGATAATTTATAGTATAAATGCCAACTTAGAGAGGGATAATGAGAATGCTTCGTCCATTGTCATTGGTCACGATTCGGTCAGTTTCAAGTTAATAACTTGTATGAAACAAGTCACGAGATAAGAAAATACTAATAGGTATTTTTAAAGCATTTTTTTTTTTGCTTAACGCTGTATCCCGACTGTAACAGGGTTGACAGAGAGAATCTTGTGCTCAGATAGTCCAATCTCTACGCACCGCCCAATTTATACGTATTGAATTGCGGCACTCAACGCCGCAATTTTTAAATAGTACTTGTATTTTATCACTTTTTTTTTTATTTTACGTATGATCTCAAAGATATGTAATGTAAAAAAATAAGTATGATATGAAAGATGTTAATTAGCGTATAATTTCCATTAAATAAGTAAATGAAAGCATTTGTACCATTTTTTGTGAAAGCAGTTCAATGATGAGTAATATAATTGACAAAACATTTTAACATACTAATATATCAGTACATTTCTTTAAATATTCATAAAGTATTTTATTCAACTTTCACTTTAGTAGAAAATTATAATTAGAACATAACAATATTTTATACACAAGTTTGTATATAGTAATACCGTAGAATGCTTTATAAAATATATATGAAAAGTAGATGTTTCATATAAAATCATTTATTTCATATTATTAGTCATATTATTTTATTATCCAATTTAGAGCAACTGATAAATAGAAGATTTCATAAAGAAATATATATGAAAAAGTTACATACTGTATCGAAAAATTCTCGACATAATACATACATCCTCGAATATGTCAAGAATTTCAACCATGATCACAAAAACTTTTAATATCATAAATAACATTTTCCCTTACCTTTTAAATCTGGGTTTTCGTTAACAAGATACACGTATACGGCTTTGCCAGTGAACTTAGGCGATAAGCCTTTTGGAACAGCTTTGGCTATTAAGTTCTTGAATCTCTATAAAAAATATATTTTTTTTTTTTAACTTATATATATATTTTTTTAACTTAAATTATATCTTTATGCATCTACTGCACTATATTGGTATTAATAATTTGATTTCTTTTATTTTTGTAGCTTCACGCTGTATCTCCCGCTAAGCAGGGAAAACAGAGGGAACCTGGGGACCTAAGGTTAGGACACAACGTTCCCATTAAGACACTTCACTCCCCACTTTCTATCGAATTCTGAAGGCATTTTTTATTACCAGAGAAAGGAAATGAAAACGCTTCATTTCTCAAACTAAGAATCTCAAAAGAAAATAATTAACTAAGAAATATTATCTAACTTAGTTATCTATCTTTTATAAAATATACGTAATGATAAAAACTATATTTAAATAAATAAAAAAACTCACCCGACCAGCTGCATTCATCAAGTCATCTGACCTTCCACGGTTCTTGATCTGTATTTCTATATTGTTTATGTTTATTTTGGACAAGAAACGACCTAAATCTGTCGCTCCTGTTGGTCTTGGCCATAGCACACCTATAGAGTAAAAAAGTAACTTTCATCTTTCAGAATAAGTTATAGTTAGTCTATCGGTAACGAAAATCATAAGGCGCGTCGTGGCGCAGAGGCACAAGCGCTTTGGGCTCAATCCCCACTCGGGGGAATTATATATTTAATAAGATTAAGATTAAGTGGTAATGAGTTCCGCCACTCAACTTAACAGTAGGTTCCCAGGTTCCCTATGCGTACCCTGCTATGTATGGGACAGAGCGTGAAGCTAAAAATTGACTTTTATCTGGATTTTATATAATATTTAGTTCAATTAATAGTAACGTATGAATGGTTACACATATATTCTTTTAAAACCTACTTCGATGATTGATTTAAATCACAAGAGATGAGCATCTCTTGTGATTTAAATCAATCATCTATATATTAATACGTGAAGCAAAAACTTTGGACCCATTTTTAAGAAAATTGCGCGGACCTAGAAGTATGAAGTTAGACACACTTGTAGTTTACATATAAGATTAGTGCAGAACGCATTTTTTTTAAAAATAATGCATAAAAAATATATTAAATCAATAAAATAATTAAAACACATACTACCATACACATGACAATATGCTTTTTTTGTATAGTGACATACACGTTGTCATGGCAACGCGTATTATACGCGTCAGTTGGTTCTCTAGTTCCAAAGTAACTACAGCCCATGAATAAATTATTACAGGATAAAGATGCTTCACATTGACAGTCGTGACGAGGTTAATGTAGACGTTATAAAAATACGGTATAAAACAAATCAAATCAAATCAGCTTCACTCTGTATCCCGCACACAGCAGGGTAGGCAGAGGAAACCTAGTGTTAAGACACTCCGTTCCCCAATTTCTGCCGAACTCTGGAGGCATTGCGTGTTGAGTGACAGAACTCAACGCCGCATAGAACAGGTAGGTTATATTTCATGTTATTATTAATTTTCATTGTGTGTATGTACTTGTGTAGTGTGTATATTCCAAACTTTAAAGGCATTATTAGGTTCATCCAATCCAGTTAGAATGAAAATCATATTTTATTTAAAAGAACATTTAAATATAAAAAATCATTAATAATCCAAAACCGTAATATACTTGTATATTATATTTATAATTTAATATCTTTATATTTTAGTAGGTAATAATGTACTTTCAGTACTCAATTAAAACTTACCGTATTGATTACAGAACATCTTGCACGCTTCGAGGGATAAAGCCGGTTCCGAGTCCTCGGGGTTATGTTTTAGTTTCACACATTTGCTATCCTCGCACTGCCACCGCCATACCGGATGGTCTTTTGTATTTACACTGTTTAAATACATCTTTATTTATACTTAAGAAAATACATCTTTAAGAAAATACATCTTTATTTATACTTATATGAGGCCAGTCGTGGCGCAGTGACACAGTGTGACTGTAAAATTGACTGGTTGTGGGTTCGATCCCCACTCGAGGAGATAAAGTATTGACTAACATTTATATTTTCATTTCTTCTCTCCTCTCTGTCTTAAAACTAGGTTCCCTCTACCTACCCTGCTGTGTGCGGGATACAGCGTGAAGATGATTTAATTTTTGATTTTAATCTATACTTATAGTAAAATCGTAACAGACCGATGTCTGTACATGAAAGATAAATTAGAAGAACTATTACCGGGGGCATTTATTAATGTAATAGAACCCAAAAAAATGATGTTTAAAATGTGTGTCTGTTTGTCTGTTGCTTTGATCACGCTAATCTCAGAAACGGCTTCACCGATCTCAATGCAGTGTTCACTATTGGATTCTTACTTACTAACTTAACATTTAGTGTTTATTTTATTACAATCGGTTCGACAAAATTGCGACAGGCGGAATTATTTTGTACAAGTGCATTGCGAGTCGGACTCGTGCACCAAGGCTTCCGTCCCAAGTTCAGGATTGTACGTCTACTGAGAAAATGCAGTACAACTTACTTAACTTGACAAACTTAAGTATGGGGATATATGCACTCATTTTGTCATCGATATTTCAAGATTTAGGACCATAGGATCATGTCTATGTTCTATAGAACAATCATATTAAGGCAATTTGGAAAGGTATTTCTCTGTTTTGTTTTGTAAACGGTATATTTTGTTTGTAATTATCTACACTTACATATAAATTAAATTGAAGATCTGCGATTTCAAAATAACCGTGTATTTCAAGTGCATATACAAGTATACTTATTTAGGCGATAATAAAACAGAAAAAAACTATATTAAAGTATTTGTCTGTTTGTCCTACTATTGGTCCGGACCATCTGAACTGATTAATATGGAACTAACATTGAAAGATAGAGAGTTGTGTAGCAACATAAAGACATCTACCCTGCGCGCATACTTGTCGCCTATACCTAAGTACAGATGAAATAACTAAATACCAATAAATTACCAAAATAGTTAAATTGCGATTGGAGTGGATTACAGTATAGAAAACCATAGTAAAATATATATATATTTTTTCTTAAATACACTTAAATAAATTATTCGTATAGTCTAAACGGGCGAAACCGCGCGAGTGCCTCTAAAAAATTATTATTTATTTTAGTTTGGTTATCTATACTGTTCTACATGTATTTTTTTTTCATATTCACGTTGTACGTTGTCCCACATATGGCAGGGTAGGTAGAGCGAACCTAGTGGTAAAACACTGTTCGCCGCTTCCGCCAAATATTTCGAGGCATTGCGTGTTGAGTGGCGGAAATCAATGCCGCGCCCTTCGCCTTAGTACCAGAGGGAAGAAATGAAAATATTAATAAATAATAATTCATTCCCCGTGTGGGAATCGAACCCAGAATCGTTGAGTTACAGTCATACTCTTGTGCCCCTGTGCCAAGACGGCCTCGGGATAATACTATTATTTAGATTTTTTTTCTATCATCATACCAATAATAATCTTATAAACGATATCAAACAAAAAAAACCATTGAAAGCTAAAGAGTTACCCAATTCAATAAAACAGCTCTTTTACCAAGTAGAAGTTTTGTCGAACAACATACTTTAAATTGCTATAACTTTATTATTTTATTTACAAACCCACAGATGAACAGACAAAAAAAAAAAAAATCATTGTTCCTTGTTTTGGGTTCCATTACATTAATAAATGCCCCCAGTAATCGTTTTTCTCACTTATCTTTCATGTACAGCCACCAATCAGTTACGATTTTATTATAAGTAAAGACGAATAAAAGCTTAAAACAGTCACCGTGTTTTCAGTTTCACAATGCTAAAAGAGGATTTAGGGATGCAAAAGGAATCTAGTATAAAAACGACAGTGATTCTCACTTTTATAGCATCTCTTTTTTATTTGTTCTAGGTTCACGCTGTATCCTGCATAGCATAGAGCAAAATTGGGAACCTAGTGTTAAGACACGTTCCGCCAAATTTTGGAGACACTGCATGTTGAGTCGAGAAACCCATCGCACTTTGCCTCGTTACCAGTGCGAGGAAATGAAAATATTGAATATATCATTTCATCGAATGGTAATCGAACCCGCAACCTGCCGCGTTTCCAGTCGCACGCTTGTGCCAGATTGGCTTCAAGAGAGTAGAAAGATATATTACTTTATTAATATTGATAAAGATAATAACAGATACTGATAAAGATAGTACTAGATAAATATTAATAATTTGCCCTACAACAAAATCGATAAATGTATAAAGATTTAAATATATAATGAGAATGACTAATGGCATTGGAGTACCCATCAATTGTTTGCGCGATTATTAAGCATACAACAAGTATAGACTGTGTTACTGAGTAGGTACCTATACTCGTGTATCGGGTATTGTGCTTTATCAGTGTAATCGATATAAACACTTGTCGATAGTATCGATAACGTGCGCTATTTACGAGACAAATGATGAATAAAGAAAACAAAAATAATATAAGGTTTAATTTGCATGAATTATCTATTAGAGAGGATTGGAAACCTAGTGTTAGGACACTCCATTTCCATTAAGACACTTTCGTTCCCCACTTCCCGCCCAATTCTGGAGGCAATGCGTGTTGGAGTGGCGGAACTCAACGCCGCCCTTTATATTGTTACGAGAGCGAGGAAATGAAAATATTAAATATTTAATTTCCTTGACTGAGAATCGAACTCACAAGCTGTTGAGTTTACAGTCGCACGCTTGTGCCCCTGGGCTATGAATAGCCTCAAACAAAATTGAGAAATAAATTTAAATAAATATATAAATAAGAACTTGGGATTACCATAACATAATTATAAAGTATGTATGTAGAGTGGGAAATCTTGTTTTAATCGGTTTGCTGCCGGCGCCCATTAAAAACGCTGTCATGGATTATACCTGACTAATACTGTTACTTATTAAGTTAAAATAACTTAATTCTTGAGAACAGTGCAAAGTAATATTCCTTTACAGTTTGCAATTGTATACGAACTAGATTGTGACTGTGCTTATGCTTATCATACATCGGTCAAACAAAGAGAAACATCAGTGTTACGGTGAAGGAACACATCTCTGATATCAAGAATGGGCATGTATCGGAGTCAGTTGTGTGTGAGCATACTGTAGTTAAACCCAGCCATTACATCATGTTTGATAAACCCCAAATCCTCGCTAAGGAAAACAGATATACTTTCAACCACCTCGGACCCACTCATAAAATCTTTGAAGTCTCAAATCCACCATATCAGAGAGCAAGATACAGTCAGCTCATTCTGCAGGAATTAAGGGCAGAAGGCGAGACAATTAAGAAATCGTTGGCGGTAGTTTGATATAATAATTATGTCAACTGACAGACGAATACCACTTCAGTCTACCCGTGACCACGGACTACTGCAAAGTGTTGGAAACGTCAGGTTTCCAAAAATGTATAATACTAAATATACGCGATTAATCCGGTTACCAAATTTCAAGATTCTGAAGTATCCTGTAGGTTTTGATTCCCTTGCGAGTTCTGAAAGTTCGAGTTGCGAGGTCGTAACAGACCGGGCGGACGGACGGACAAAGTGATATTTTAAGGGTTCCGTTTTTTCCTTTCTAGATACGGCACCCTAAAAAAACAGTACTTACTACTTTGTATTTATTACATAAAACATATGTTTGATAACCTTTTATTATTATATTTATCGATCATTGTATCATTTTATCTGAAAGTATGTTTTTACCCCAGAATCTTTCTAGATATCATCACATAGACATCGCGTCGCGATAAACATCAGGTATATTTTAACCTGGACATATATAAAGTACTCACAATATTGGACCGATTATATCGCATTGCAGTCGAAAGATCAAACTCAAAGAAAAACATTCTATATATTCATTCATATTATAAAATAGTAAAGATATTCTGTCTGTTCATTTAGTATTTTTAACTGAAATGGATAGACCGACACTTAAAAATAATAATAGAAAGCAAAAAAAATTTTTGTTTATCTGTTTGTATGATCACTCTTATCTCCGAAAGTACTGAGCCGATTTACTTAAAACTTCCACCAATTGCTTTGTTTTAACTCAGCAAAACATTTAAAATGTGTTATATCAAATTTCATTAAAAAAAGTTATAGTACGTTACATTACGTTTTCTAAATAAGTAAGTTATCGTCGCTTGAATTAATTCAAGGCATGAATTTGCCTCCAAATACATAGCAATCTATACTTATAAAAAAAACAATTCGTAGTCGTCTGTACATTCGAAATATTATAAAACAAATAGCCAGGGTGTTAAAGGATAATTAATTAACAGAATCCATTTCCAGAATTTTTGGTAATTCGAAATTACGAAATTATGGAAGTCACTATCCCGATACAATGTGATGCTTGCTGCAGGCTGTAAAGTCTCTTTACAGAGACTACTCAGCCCGAGGCGAGTAGGAGCTAGCATGTCGCCCTGGTTTGATATCCAATCTAGTGTTAAGCAAGGATGCGCCATGTCGGCTTGGTTGTTCAATTTGTTTTTGGGTAGCTGTCTCCAAGAAGTGAAACAAAGTGTCATGGGGGTGAAAGTAGGTGACATGAATATGAATTAGTCAGCACTCTGAAAGGAGGGTGTGAAAATAATGGTCTAAGTGTGAAAGCGATTAAGACAAAGATTCTCCCATTTGAACTAAAGGGCGGAATGCAAGATCAGTTTAAATGGTAATATTTTAGAACAACTGAATGAAATCGTATAATTGGGAAGTCTGTTCAGTAGAAATGGCAGATACGAGATGGTTGCGGAAAGGCCTATTATTACTGGTGCCTTTAGGTCCATTGATGAGACGGCGAAACTTCACCACATTTGCACGTTCGGCAATGCAGTGATGGTAACGAAGCTATTATACGGCAGCGAAACGTGGGTATTAAAGAAGAATGAAAGAAAGATGAATGCTGTGGAGATGCGATCTCTTCGTAGGATATGCGAGTAGAATCAGCTTGGCCGATCAAATCGAAGATTACAAATTATAGTAATAAAAAAATATATTACAAGTCATTATAGTTATCAGACAATTCTGTTTATTAAATTAATAATCATGTAGTCCAAGCGGGCGAAGCCACGGGCGGGCCGTAAGTAATTCATAAAATTTAAATTGACACAATATGCTTATTAAATTAATTATTGCAAATGCAAATACGCTGATGCCAGTCGTGGCGCAGGGGCACAAGTGTGTGACTGTAAACGGGACTAGTTTTCGGTTCGATCCCAACTCGAGGAAATAAATATATTTTTAATATATATTCTAAAGTCTTAGAATTTATATTCTAAAGTCCAAGGGGGGTCTTAACACTAGGTTCCCTCTGACTACTCTGCTCTGTGGGATACAGCGTGAAGCTGAGCTTAACAATATATTTTATCACTAGCGAGAGCGACCCGCTCGTCGCTTCGCCTGCTTGAACTACACAAGTATTTATTTACTAAAGTAACTAAACACATTATTAAAAAGAAAATATCGATTAAAAACTAAAATTTCAGTCAATTAACTAAGACAATAAATTCTTTGATTTTCACGGTTATACATTTTATAAACCCGACGATTCGAACACTTTGCAGTAGTCCGTGGTCACGGGTAGACTGAGGAGGCATTAGTCTGTCAGTTGACATAATTATTATATCAAACAACCGCCAACGATTTCTTAATTGCCTCGCACTATTGAAATACAAAAACATCCTAATTTCAATAGAGAGGATGGCTGGAAACTTTCTACCACCTCAGACCCACTCATAAAATCATTGAAGTCTCAAACCCACCATACCAGAGGGCAAGATACTATCAGCTCATTCTGCAGGAATCCAGGGCAGTACGCGAGACCACAGACTACTGCAAAGTAGTAAAGTAGTACTAAAGTATACGCGATTAATCCGATTAAAATAGTATCATTTAAAATAACTAAGACAATTTTTGTATCAATTTCGTTGAAGGGAACGCTTAATAATGATACTTTTTATTTATTCACCGATAGAAATAAAACAAAGTGTGACTGTAGCGCGACGGTTGTGGGTTCGATCCCCACTCGAGAAAATGCATTATTTTTTCATTTTTTCGCTCTGGCACCAAGGCCAAAAAGCCCGCCCGTTGAGTTTCGCAAATCAACACGCAATGCTTCGAAAAATTCGGCGGAAAGAGGGGAACGGAGTGTCTTAACACTAAGTTCCCTCTATCTATATGTATAACGATGATGATGTACTAAATGTTAAGGGAAGTCAAAATGCAATAGTGAAACTGTATTTAAATCGGTTAAATCCTTTCTAAGATTAGCGTGATAAATGTACCAAAACCAACTTACCATTGAAATATAATGAATAAACATATTATATTAAAATATAACTTTTCTCGCCACATTTTTTCTAAATTATCTGAAACAAAAAAAAAACAATTAGTTTGTACTAAATTTGTATACCTATATGTCTATTAATTGCTGTAAAACTAGCTAAGCTGTTTTATTGAATTGGATGAAACTTTAGTTGTCAATGTTTAGATATTGTCTTATAAAAATATATTCAATCATGAAACCTTTTCAGATTAGTAAATTATTAAGTAATTCAAGCGGACGATGCAGTGAACGAGTCGCTAGTATAATAATATATTCTTCACATAATGGCTATTAGAGTTCCGACTTCCTTAATCATTATAATATATGGTATATTCCCAAAGACAAACCTGTCAATAAAAAATATTCTTACGATTCACCTCGCTATAGTACGGTCGAAGCGTTGTGCCCTGAAATGAAATTTTCTGAACTTTGCGCATTCACTCGAGAAGAAAGTAATCAAAAGTAATAAACCTAAAATCTAATTTGTGCAGTCAACTACAGCTAACTTATTATACTTCGTTAAATTCTGCTACATTAACA
>DWLH01000297.1:0-24122 GCA_018249795.1 Heliconius telesiphe telesiphe
GTGGGTTCGATCCCCACTCGAGGAGATGAAATATTTACTTAAATTTATATTTCCATTTCTTCGCTCTGGTGTCGAGGCAAAGCGCGGCGTTGAGTTCTGCCACTCAACACGCAATGCCTCTAAAAAATTCGGCAGAAAGTGGGGAACGGAGTGTCTTAACACTAGGTTCCCTCTGCCTACCCTGCTGTGTGCGGGATACAGCGTGAAGCAAAATTTTTTTTTTTTTTGAATATACTCCGTAATAACCGTGAGTAGACTTTTTATTATTCACCAACAACACTACAATAAAGTTTTCATTTCACGTTTTGTGTAGGGAAAATGAAAAACAATGCCGTTATCAATATTTTTAACATTTTAAAAGTTATAATTCACACCAGACAAATAAGAACATGCGTCTATTGGAAACCGTTCCTGCAATAATAATATTACCTTTAGAGTCCGGTGTGAGTTGCGGCTGCTTGCAACGTCGGACACGACCGGCGCTACCTGCCAGCCCCGCTTTAATGTAAGATACCTGCGGTCAGAGAGATATGGACCAAAGTGTTTGGACAAACACAGAGTAAATGTTAGATTCTGACTTTTGGAAATACTAGAAGTTTTTAGTAGGTATTATAGCTTCGAGTTGCTTGGGGCTGTCGTGGCACAGTGTGACAGCGTATGGCTGTAATCGCGACGGTTGTGGCTTTGAGTCCCACTCGTGGCTTTTATTATTTTTATATCCTCGGTCTCGTAATAAGACAAAGCGCGTCGTCGAGTTACGTCACTCAACACGCCATGTCTCAATATTGGGCGGGAAGTCAACGGAGTGTATTTATACTAGATTATATTTGCCTATCCTGATATATGCTGGACACAATAAATATCTGTTGTTATATTTTCGCAAGAGGCATTGCGTACATTTTAGTCATTTTCTGTTTTATCCTTTCTTTTTAAGAACAATAATGCCTCTTCAAATAACTGCAAACTAACCGGACCTAGAATTGTCTATAAAACTATTAATAACAATATTATTCTAAAATAGAAATTCCATAAAAAAGGGCGTTTGACATACACGTTCATATTTCATAATGATGACATCAAATAAATTAATTTCTGAAGAATAACAATATCCCACTAATATTTTACATTTATAAATTTGAAAGTTGGTAACGATGGCTGCTTGTTCTATGTTTACGCAAAAAATACTGAATGGATTTAGATTAAACTTAAAAGTAGCAGTAGCTTTTACTCATGCTACAATTAATGTACAGATTTCGTATTAATGCAGGCTATAATATAGAAATAAGTTAAAGCTGGCGAAGCCGCGTGTGGGGCGCTAGTATAACACAAAACCAAACAATTGTTCCAAAGGAAACATTTTCAGTTGCATCTCGGTTTTAAGTTTAAGTCACTGTATATTACTGTACTCGCTTACATCACAATTTATCGTCCTAACAAGCGCCAGATACTGTTCTGACACTATAAATCTAAACCTAAGACTGGGTATTAGTTGAAATTGTATTGTTCACGACGATACGCAACTCCTACGAAGTGAAGCGAAATTGACACTAAATTGTGCTAAATTAGCTTAAAATTTACTATTTGGTACAGTAAACTGATTTCAAGAAAAGTTGGTCAGCGCCCGCTACTTTTTTTGCTTGCACTGTAAAACGTTACATAGAAATCCTGTTTTTTTTCTCCCCTACAGGTGGTTCGGCTACCTACATGTTTTTTAGGTTTACTCTTATAACTCACACCTATCAAGGTAGGCAGAGAACCTAAGAGCCTAGTGCTAAGACACTTCGTTCCCATTAAGACACTTCCACGCAGTGTTTTCAAATCGTCAATAATTGTAACAGTTTCCTATCACTATGTTGAACGAAAAAACGAATGATACGGAGAATTTTCGAGCCATTTCTAGCACATAAGGCGGAAGAAGGACAAAGGAAGGAGGGGCAACTTTGGTGCAAAGACACCTTTTTTTCCACTTTTCACCTAATTTTCTAGATATTGCGTGTTTAGTGGTGATACGCGAGCGCTTTGTCTGATAGAGGACGGAAATGAAAATAGTTGAAATATAGTCAATTCCTCAGGTGGGAATTGAATCCACGACTAGCGCATTTAAAATCAAACATTAATGCTCGCACCTTCTACCATATTAAGCTAGAAGTACTGTTTCCTTCAATTCCAAAAATACAAAATATATTCGAATTAAGAGAATACTCCTAAAATGTAATTATTAAGAGTTCTTAATTTTCAAGATAAAGAACAATGCACGGAATTCTTATTACAACTGATCTCGAATGCTTTTCATTGCTTATGCTTTCCAGACTTGGTTGTTGTACACTTATAGTTGGTTTTATTCAACAAATATTTTCTGTAAAAATAAATATATATAAAAATATTTTCACAGGATTTATTTTATTTATATCGTATTATAATTGAAGTATACATAATTTATTAGATTTACATTTTCTCACTTTGGTTACGAAACAAAGTGCAGCGTTGAGTATCGTCATTTATGACGCAATGCCTCAAGCATAGAATGTTTTAATGGATGGAATTGTTTTAATGGAAACGGATTGTAGCACTAGGTTCCCAGGTTCCCTCTGTCTATTTGATATGTAAAACTGAAGCTGAAAAAAATTAAATCGTTTTTATACCTTAATATACTGTAATATTTTTATGAAAGTGGAAAGCGTGTCTTCACAGGTTTTCTTTGGTAACGCGTTGCAACTTTCAAAGACAGCAGGTGGCAAATGGAAGTATCATAGAAACATAAAATCTACAAACGGGGCTGAGCACGCAAATAGTCAAAAGTAAATGAAATAAATTTTAAAAGTGTAATAGGTAAGTGTAGTGAGGCCAGTCGTGGCGTGGCGGTTGTGGGTTCGATTCCCACTCGAGGAAATGAAATATTTATTATATTTAAATGTATATTTCCATTTTCTTCGCTCTGGTATCGAGGCAAAGCGTGGCAATATAAATTTACATATATCAGATTTTTTATTATTTCATTTGTATTGTAAGTTTTTACTTTGTGTTTAAATCATAATAGTAGATTTTGATAACTTAATAAAATTGTTCACCTAATAAGTCGTCGATAGAAGAGATAGACAAGTAGTCAGGGCTTAGTTCTTTAAACAAATGGCTATATCATGGAATATATCATTATTTAAATATTCTATGTTTTTTTTCGTATGAGTTATAATTACATTGCAACAAGGAGAATGGCAAAAACTTCACCTAGGAGTTGCTAAAACTGGCACTAAGTTCAACTTTAGTTACTCAAAGAACAATTTGTAATACCTTCAGTTTTGCTAGGTGCTTCTATTATCACCACAATATGACGTCGCAAGGACCGATAAAGCAAAGTTCAAATAAGTTAGTTTTTCCGAACTTTTGCAGTCCAAGTTCGTGACGTACTTGGCGATACATTGATTTAGCAAATTTGCCCCCTAAGTATATGCTTTAAGTATAGATTTCGTTTGTTCCTTTTAAAGGGTCTTATAGTTTAAGCCGGTCCCCGAGGACGCGCGGGATCGCCCCGTCACGTTATAGGGAAAGCGAATATAATATTCATATCTTCGTGAACCTTTGAAACGGTTTCCGAACATGTTTGAGCATTAGTCTCCTTTTCCTCTGTTTCGAGTTCAAACGTCCTAAGATGTTACACTTTTTTGTATTATTTTACTGTACCTTCTTTGACGTAATACGATTTAGTAGTTAACGTGGACTTTTATTTTTTGATGCTCCTTACAAATAACTTATGTAAGTATGGTGACGAAATAAGAAAAAATTTAACACAAATTAGTAATCTATGAAATGTGACATTGTAAAAAAATATTATTTTGTATATACACACAAGTAGCGTCTTGCCTTTAAATGAGCATAGAAATGTTTCATTGTATTTCATTGTTCCTACAGGGATTTTATTTATTGTACCCTGAAAAATAAACTCAACTCCAATGAAAAGTAAACAAAATTTCTATACGCATTAAATGTGGGAATTAGATTATGAGGTGGTTCTTGACCAAGTTAAAGTAAAAAAGATACAAAGTATTAAATACTGATGTCAACAAGATATATTCATCCACTTTTTATCTAGTTCAACTGTCCCATTGTAATTCCGTAGCTAAGACTTGTAAGTAAAATTTGATAACGGAAAACAATTTAAAGATGGCCTAAAAGATAAAACGAAGAGCTTATATCCTCCACTATAGCCATTATGACTTTCACATCCCAAACTCTAAGGAGGAAGTCCTCCTCTGATGGACTCTTAAGATCCTCTTATGATAACAAGGCTTCTGTGAACATGAATATTATGGTATACCAAAATTGTATTTATAACATAATATTAGTATAGTCAAAATCTTGTTTTGGAAGCATCCAAGTGCATTGGGTGGACAGTATCAAATGGAACGTCTAACGATATAGCTAAAAATGATTAAGCTAACTGAACTAACTAATAATTCAGAAAAAGCTATTACAAATTTAAACTTTAAATTAACTTCTTTACGGACCACGTGTCTGTTATTATAACTCACGCTGTATCCCACATAAACTAGAATAGCCAGAGAGAACCTGGGAGTCTAGTGCTAAGACACTCGGTTCCCTTTAAGACAATTCCATTCCTTACATTTCGAATTCTGGAGGCATTGCGCGTTGAGTGGCGGAACTCAAGTCCGCATTTTGCCTCTTTAACAGAACTCGGACCTGAAAATATTAAATATTTCATTCTCTCGAGTAAAAATAGAACTCACAACTCATCGCGCTTTCAGTAACACACTGGTGCCTCTGTGAAACGACTGGTCTCGAATTTAATTTCAATACTACATAATTGTTTTATGAAAGCTTCGACGACCGTTTTCCGCCAGTCTCGGAATTTAATTACGGATAATGTCACAGTAAGTGCTAATTATACTAATTATAATTATAGATCTAGTACTTTTGTAATCAGTGGAATGTTCATTTTATCTAAATTATGATAGCCGTGGCGTATTGCGCGAGGGAGCGTCTGATTTTCAGCGCGATGGTTTCTGGTTGGAGGGGTTTCCAGGTTCCGAGGTTCCCTCTACCTACTCAGCCACGTGCAGGATGAAGTATAATAATAATAATAATAATAATATTTCAATTCCGTACAGATTACATACATTCGTATTTATAAAAAAAATTAAACATTGATATTTTATTAGATTTAATAAGCATTTGTTAGAATTTATATTATAGATTCCTATATTTAATATTGTCTTAAATTAATAATTATTTTAATTGTTTATTAACTGTATGGACCCCTTTCGGGTAAAAGTCTCCCCCAAGAAATGCCACGATTCTCTATCCTTAGCTGTGTCCAGCCAACTTCCGCCCGCCATCGCTACTATTTCGTCAACCCATCTGGCTCTTGGTCGGCCTCTTGCTCTGGAGCCTCTTGGCCCTGACTACCTAACTGACCTTAGGGTCCATCTGTTACGCAGGATGAAGTATGAAGCTAAAAATAATTATTAAAAACGAATAAAAAAACTTATGAAAATCCAACCAAATCGAAAAAATCGACGTGGTCTGGAATGAGATGCTGCAAAAGACCACTTTTTCGTTCTTTATTCAATTTAATATTGAGAAGTTCTAGAGTATTTTCACTCTTCTGTTTTTTAGTATTTTTTTATTGAGTTGGCTAACAGCTAGGTGTTGCAATGTATGCAAATTTTTCCTCGAGTTTGTTTTCTGTGAGAAGAAGGTCAGTGATAATATAATAAGTTACATACATAACAGTTACAACATTCTATTTGGATCGTAAAGAATTCCGGTCATAAGTAATTTAAAAATGAAATGCTATCGTAGAATTTAAAAAAAAAATAGAAATGCCAAAATTATAGCCGAAGTTTCGCTAATGTTCTGACAATGAAAACACAATGTCTAGAATTCAGAAGAATTTACGAAGTATATTAACATTCTCAAGTATATTCTGCCTAATGATAAAAACTTTAAAAAATATACAATCAAATGAAGCAAACCTATATTTGTTAACTTTCAAAACATATATGTAGCTTTTCCATGCAGCTATATATGGAAAGCATATTTGTATTTGGTTAGACGAGTTAAGATGTCAGTTCCATGTCATTTCAAGTGAGCACAACGCACAGCTCAAGGCTATATAGACTATAGAGAGTACAAACACTGTACGGTCTGACTGCCAATGTACCGCATACATTCATAATTGAGTGTGATCAAGAATATCCAATTTGTAGGAACATCGTGGACCGAACAAAGCGACTGGTTAAATTTCTAGTGACAGGGAATGACCGCTTCGTGTGAGTTAGGTACGTTAGTTCTGTTATACTGTTTGTTTTAAATAATAAGTTTTACAGTATTTTTATTTTTTTAACTGTAACTGCTAAAATTATTTAATTTTCCAAAGGTGAATATAGACATAATAAAGCAACTTCTTCCCTCTCTTCCCCATATACTACTGTAGGAAGAAGGAAACTAGTGTTAAAAAGTGCCTTATCAAATGCACATGCTTGCATTAACAGAGTGCTGTTCCCCATTTTCGGACAAATTTTCGATACATTTCATATTGAATGGCGAAACTCAACGCCGCGCTCCGTTTATCAGAGCGGGTAAACGGAAATAAATTAAATATTTACAGTTAGACGTTGTCGGCATCAAATATAAACCTGTTTATTTTTTATATTTTTTTAATTTATATACATATAAATATAGAATTATATATAGAATTGTCGAAATTGTCATAAATATTTAACTTGGTTTTACGATATTTTCATTTCACTTTTTACCCGTTGAAAATGAAAAACAATGCCATCATTAATATTTTTTACAATTTAAATTAATATCACTTTTCACACAATAGACAAATGAGAACCCGCACCTGTTAGGAACTGTCCATATAATAATAATATTACCTATAGAGTCAGGTGTGAGTTGCGGCTGCTTGCAACGTCAGACACGACCGGCGCTACCTGCCAGCCCCGCTTTAATGTAAGATACCTGCGGTCAGAGAGATGGTCAGAGAGAGAGAGCGTTTGCAAAGTGTTTGGACAAACACAGAGTAAATGTTGCATTCTGACTTTTTTAAATACTCGAAGTTTTTAATAGGTATTATAACTTCGAGTTGCTTGGGGCCGTCGTGGCACAGTGTGACAGCATCTGATTAATATTATTTTTATTTCCTCGACCTCGTAATAAGACAAAGCGCATCGTAGAGTTGCGCCACTCGCCACGCCATGTTTCGAAAATTGGGCGAAAAGTGGTCAACGGAGTGTCATTACACTAGACTATTTTTGCTTATCCTGCTAAATGCTGGACACAGCATGAATGTAAAAAAACTTTTTTTATCTTTTCGCAAGAATCATTGTGTACATTTTAGTAATGAGATTCTAATATTTATTTTTTCTGTTTTATCCTTTCTTCTTTAAAACAAGAGAGTCTCTTCATACAAATGCAAATGCTTTATTTAACCGGACGTAGAACTATCTATAAAATTATTAATACAATACTATATAATAACAATATTATTCTAAAATAGAAATTCTAAATCTAATAAAAAAGGATGTTTGATGTATACGTTCACATTTCATTACGATGACATCAAATAAATTAATTTCTAAAGAAAAACAACATTCTACTAATATTACCATTTAAGTCAGGGGTCTCAACCTTTTCTTGATCAAGGACTACTTTTATATAGTTCTTGGTAGCAGGGACCACTCTATGTAGGTATAATAAAGATTAACTGTGATAATTTTTAATAGTAATTCAAATCCCAGAAAACACACATTTGCGTGTTAACCAGCAAGAAAATTCCATTTGTCGTGTCACCAGTTTTTGTTTTTGCTGCGGCCAGTTTCAGCACATTGGGCTTTAATGTTTCCAGTACTGCCAGTATCATGATCATTTGAAAAGCAAGTCTAAGTTAGCTTTAAAAAAATGAGATATCAGCAGAGCGAGACAGTACTTCATGCCAAAACCCTGATTGACCCTGTATTGGGCCAAGGTTTGGCCTCATATGGAGTACTTTTCTCATGTCTAGGCTGTTGCACCAAAGTATCAGCATGATCCATTTGATCGAATACAACGTAGAGTCGTTCGAATCGTTGGGGACCCAATGGTCTGTACAAAGCTTTGTAACAGTATGTACCTTGGGTATAAGTTAAAATAAATAAAATAAAATATGCATGGCAATACACATAAATAACATAGTTAATTATGAATAATATAAACTATTTATTTTTAATACCATATTAATCGAGACGAGTTCGTGTATTGTCGTCCCGAGTGTCGCAACCGTCGTTCTGTGGTGGTGGTGATGCTTGGAAGGCAGCGGTCGAGTCGAACTCTTAAGTACTACGGTACTAATAAATATGGTGCACATAAAGACTCGTACCAAATGTACAATAAATATAATATAATAATTCGAAGCCTATAATGGCACGATCTTTTAGGACCGAATTTCTTATAAAGGCAATATATGTGTAGGAGCGACACATATTGTGGTTCAAAGTGATCTTTAACCATTATTATAATATTGAATGTTGCTTGACGTCGCGGAAGCTGACGTGATGAGCTTATGCGAACTGTTATAGCGACATTAACTATGTCGTGGCTGATGCCGTCTCGCAGTACGCTCGCAATACGTAAGCTATGCTTGTATGGCGTTGGTCATTGATATATTGCATACCATTTCTACGACTTGGTATACGACTAGTAGGTGTGTAATGTTATTTTTTGTCCCAACTCCGGTGTATGTAGTAGTGTCCCCCTGTCTCATACGGGTGTGTGGTGCTTTTTTATGTCCTGGAACTCTGGTGTATGTAGTAGTGTCCGCCTACGATTCGAGACACGACTGTGGGGTGTGTGCCGTGCGTTTATTTAACATATCGGCCGCCTTACGGTAGTCCGTTCGTTCCAAAGACTTATATTGATCTCACAAATCAATCAACATCACGAATCACCATTCTAATACAATCTTAATATAAACAAGCGTAACAAGTACCTTAAGAAAGATCACACACAAACGTCTCGGAGAGTTCAACGATGACTGTAAAGCTGCGGTCTGGTCAGAATTTACGGTGTAGGGGCGGGGCGGTGCCCGTACTCTTTCTTCCTTTTATTATAACTAGTTCACAGTTATAGTGGAGAGGAAGATAGGACGCGCTCTTGGCTTTTCCTCGGACGAGCTTCGAGTTATGACAATGTTATATTGTCGAGTTTCAGTTATTTGAATAAACTACTTATGGCAAATATTTTATAAAAGCGACAGTTACAGCTTGATACTTTGGATTTGCGTAGAGACGTCTCCTCGATGCGCGTTCTCTACTGCATATATAATAGGCAGTGTTTCATTTAACTATATGTCCTGTCACCTGCCGCTTAATTTTCTAACTGCACAGTATGTCATAAGCTTAAATACCATCCTCACCATCTAGATACCTGGTACTCCACTACAGTGCGGTTTCGTAGAAACTTTCTTCCACGCATTTGCGGAATGGCTTGCCCGTGGCAGTGTTTTCAAGTGTTTTCGATACCACTTGGGTACCAAAAACGTGCCTATTTCACCTCAAAGTGTAGCTCCTCTGGTATCACACGGGGTTGCGTGTGGAGGTGCTGGTGAGGTAAATAGATGCAGTGAAAATTTTCATTTAATGACAAACGAAAGATTTATCAACACAAAAAAAAAATACTTACCTATATTTAATTGATGAAACAGTCATTAAGAACGAAGCGTACGTCACGTCACGTCACGTAGTAAATAATATATTGACACTCATTTATGACAAATATTGTAGGTTGTAGGATTGCATATATCTTACATACGATAAACGTTCAATAGGATGACCATTAGTCAAATCCAATAGGTACTTTTTACGAATTTAAAAACTTTGCGAATTATCAAAATACCATACGTTGCGACGTCATAACTTCTTTACGTGAACTGGCATATTTATTTTGTAATGTCGATGAATTAATGTGTAATTATTTTAAAGTATTTTAATAAATTGTTACGTCGATTAAATTTATATTTGAGACCGAAGCATATTCTACTACTACCCATGTAGCATGCTCTTCTCACTCACTGTGCGATGACCAACGCCTCACCATCCCTTAAAATAAAAATCGTTCGCGGATCACATTTAGGCCTCTGCGGACCACTGGTTGGGAACCACTGATCGAAGTCTTGACATGATCCTTCCTGTGTTGGAAAGGATTACAACAGTGGGGTGACCACTGTTGTAATCCTTTCCATAATCCATTTTTCACTGACATGTAATATTTTTCCTGCTCAGTGGAAAAATGCCTATGTCTAGCTATGTAAAGCTAACGATGTTGTATCGACGTGATTAGAACTCACTGCTGGCGTCCCTCAAGGTGGCGTCCTTTCTCCACTTCTTTTTTCTATTTTCATTAATAATATCTCTAAAATCCTTTCTTCTCCTTACCATTTGTATGCAGATGATTTGCAGTTATATTTTCATTGCAACATAAACGAATTGTCGGAGGCTATTGCTTCCTTAAATAATGATCTCAGTGCTATTCAATCTTGGGCTAAATCTTTTTTATTACTAGTTAACCCTAAAAAGTCACAAGCAATTATTATTATTTATTAATTGGCAGTAATAAACTTAAAGTCAAAATAAATTGGGATTCAACGCCAAAATTTTTTAATTCGGGAGTTGAAATTAAATATTGTAATAAAATTAAGAATTTAGGTCTAACTTTTGACAGTAATATGTCCTGGGCGTCGCATATCAATGACATCAGCACACGCATATATTTTTAATATAATTGGAGGTCTCGAGTTTATTCTGCTTTGCTTAGAAAGAGCCCTTTCATCTGGTACCTCACTTGAACTAGCGGCCTTAATACCAAATTTTGCCCCGCTTTTAAGACTATTATTTCTTAATATTTAACCACCAATGTATAGTTTTCAGATTTTTCCTGAACTATTACTACCAGTAGATGCTAGTTGCCAAATTTCGTAATTCTAGGTTTGCCGGATCAACCCTATTAATATTGATTACCTTGGCACTGTCGTTTATTTTTAATGAAATGAAGAAATATATTTTTTTCAGGAAATCATGAGGCCGCAGATCTGAGTATATGGTTTGAGTTTTAACTCGATATCTCCAAGCGTTCCTGAGATAAAAGCTCTTGAAAGACAGACAGACAGACGGACGGACAGAAAATAAAGTGATCCTATAAGGGTTCCTTTTGTCCTTAAAAGGTACGGAACCGTAAAAACCATTCGGTTCTATACTAACTTAGTTTAAAACAAAAGTCTATTGCAACGACATAAGAAATGCAACCAAATAAAGTCGACTAACTTACAACTCAACAATTTTATTATGATCATATTTAGTACCAAACAAAATAAGTATATAATAACAGGATGCTCCGACGCGCTGCTTCGAGCCACGCTTGTATAAATTGAAATTGTCATGCACACGAGTGATGCTGTAGCTTTTTATCGACGAGTTTTAAGCGGTTGGTGAATCGCTTTTACTCGACAGGGTTGTATAAAAAGCTTTAAAAGAACTTGTGTAACAATATTATTTTATTTCTTACTTAAATTTTGTTAATAAAATAGTTTTTGAAGAAGAAATTTACATGGCCAGTCGTGGCGCAGCGGCACGAGGTGTGACTGTAAAACCGACTGGTTGTGGGTTCGATCCCCACTCGAGGAGATGGAATATTTACTTAAATTTATATTTCCATTTCTTCGCTCTAGTGTCGAGGTTAAGCGCGGCGTTGAGTACTGTACTGTACTGTACTCTCAACACGAAATGCCTCCAGAATTCGGCAGAAAGTGGGGAACGGAGTGTTTTAACACTAGGTTCCCTCTGCCTACCCTGCTGTGTGCGGGATACAGCGTGAAGCTGATTTATTTGATTTTTATTTTAAATTTACATGTAATTTTATTAAATACAAGAAAAAAATTCTTTTTTATAAGAAACAAGTAAAAAAAATTCTGCTATACTTATGCACTAAGCTAGAGCTCTAGTAACCCTAGCTTCACTTCGAGCTTTTAAGGCCATTTTACAAGTTTCCGAGTCGTTTCAAATTATAACATGCAAAGATTTGTCTCACACTGTCTCTTCATAGTACTCACGTATTCTTGGTCTTTTCACCGACATTGCTATATTTATACAAAAGTGTTTGGGATAATGGGAGAGTTCATTTATTACATTCAGTGATACTACTTGCAAAACATTTGTTATTCTCACCTGTCACAAGATGAAAGCTTCTTGCAATATTGTTTATTGCGCTTTAGTTGGAGTTTGTTTTTTAGTGATGTCGTATTTTATTTGTTATTGTGTTAATTTTATTAAACAAATCGTAAAGGATAATTTTGATCTAATATATTTATTTGAATAAGAATTAATACTTATTAGGAGAAATTTGCAAAAAATAATATTTTAAAATAAATTATTTATTTATTTTATGAGGCCAATCGTGGCGCAAGAGCACAATCATACGACTCTAAACGCGACGGTTATGGATTCAATTTCCACTCGTGAAATTAAATATTTAATATTTTATTTACCTCGTTCTAGTAACGAGGCATAGCGCAGGATTGAGTTTTATCAATTTAAAGTTGGCACATTTAAGTTTGCGAGCGTATGGACACATTTTGTTTGAAATCAACAAAAAATATTTTGTTATGATTTTGTTTCATGAAATACATATAAATTTACATATATCCGATATTTTCTAACATTTGTATTGTAAGTATTTACTTTGTGTTTAAATCATAATAGTAGATTTTGATAACTTAATAAAATTGTTCACCTAATAAGTCGTCGATAGAAGAGATAGACAAGTAATCAGGGCTTAGTTCTTTAAACAAATGGCTATATCATGGAATACATCATTATTAAAATATTCTTTGTTTTTTCGTACTTCACCTAGGAGTTGCTAAAACTGGCACTAAGTTTGACTTTAGTTACTCAAAGAACAATTTGTAATAAATTCAGTTTTGCTAGGTGCTTCTATTATCACCACAATACGACCTCGCAAGGACCAAGAGCAAAGTTCAAATAAGTTAGTTTTTCCCAACTTTTGCTTATGGTTTTATTAATGGCTTAAGTATAGATTTAGTTTGTTCCTTTTAAAGGGTCTTATAGTTTAAGCCGGTCCCCGAGGACGCGCAGGATCGCCCCGTCACGTTATAGGGAAAGCGAATATAATATTCATATCTTCGTGAAGTAACCTTTGAAACGGTTTCCGAACATGTTTGAGCATTAGTCGCCTTCTCCTCTATGTTTCGAGTTCAAACGTTCTTAGTATGTATGTTAATTTTTTTTATTTTACTTCACTGTACCTTCTTTAACGTAATACGATTTAGTAGTTAAGGTGCACTTTTGTTTCGTTTAAGCTGTTTAAAAATACCATCATATAAATGATAATGATAAATTTATATCTGTCATTATCATTTATATGATGGTAAATAACTTTTTGACTCTTTATAACTCTCATCTTCTTAAAACTAGCGGCCCGCCAGCGGCTTCGCCCGCTTAAACTACATGGTTATTGATTTAATAAGTACAATTGGTTGACAACTAAAATGACTTCTAATATGATTTTTTATTACTTTAATCTGTAATATTTTAATATGAAATTTTTACGACATTATCGTAATTTCTATAAGATTTTTTGATTGTTTCGAACTAAAAAATACGACCAATGTTGATATTTGATTTATAAAATATACATAAAGCTAATTATTTATTATACGTATATATTTTTGTAGCATTACGTTCTTTTTACCTATGTTATGTTTTTTAAAACTCTGTTAAATGTGCTGATCTTAGTTAATTTAATTTACTGCTTCAGAAATAGCCTCAAATGTTAAATTATTGATTTGGGTAATGATTCATAATATTCTTTGTAAAATAACTGTAATAATTGGATATCAACTCCTGTACACTATTTAAATTAGTTACATATATTATTAGCTAAATGTACAATTGGTAAATATGTAGTTATTACAGTGTACACGTAGAAAGGATGTTTTTACGCATTTTTATATAGATTTATTTCAAACGAACGAACGAACCAAAAAATCTTTGTATTTACTTGATATTTCTTTCAAGATCAAATCGTTCTTAAACTTACCTGTTAAACTTAACTGTTATGATTTATGAAGGTAATCTCCACTAACAATTCAATTTGGTTTACTTTATTGTATAAAATATAGTATAATAGTGCTTAAAAAACGTAAATTTTTATCAACAGTCATATAACCAAGACGTTTCGAATGTCATTCTTTAGCCAGGACTCTTACCAGCGCGATTGCTATATAACATTCGCAGGCATACTAATGCCTTGATTTTTTTTTTAATGAACCGATTTTGATAAAACAAACTTTAATTGTTAAATACTTATTTAGAAAACGTATAAAAATTTGAACGCAGTGGGACTCGAACACGCGCCTCCTGGAAACCGACCTGGTCGGTTTCCAGGAGGCGCGGGTTCGAGTCCCGCTGCGTTCAAATTTTTATACGTTTTCTAAATAAGTATTTTTCTTTCCTAAGTGTGGAATAACACTTTAAAAATGTTTAAAAATATTTAATTGTTAAGTTGAGTTAAAACAAAGTTGGTGAAACTTTCAAGTAAATCGGTTCAGTACTTTCAGAGAAAAATGTGACCATACGTATCGACAGACAGACAGACAAGAAATTCAAACAAAATCTTTTTGCTTTCTATTATTCTTTTTAATTGTCCCTTTATCCATTTCAGTCAAAATTACTAAATGTACAGACAAAATATTTTTACTGCCTTATTATATATAGAGATTAAAATTGTTATGCAAAGGAAATCAAGACTTTGCTCACATCTAGATCAATCCATATAGAGTAAAATAATATGCAAATGATTTTAAACAAATAACATAGCTCTTTTTGTGCCAGTTTTTATAAACTGAAAAAAATATATAAGATAATAGAGTTTATTAGATGTTTTTTAGATTTAGACTTTTTAAATCGATTTGAACACAAGCTTATCGTAGACATTGTTGTCTTGGAAGTAAAATTTGATTACGGACTACAATTTTAAGATCTTTTATCTTATGTTTTATGATGATTTATCTTTTATGTTGATGATGTTTTATCTTTTACGGTCAGTAAAAGATAAAACACATAAGAGTTTACCTCCTCCACTAAGAAGTTATGACTTTCACATCTCAAACTCTAGAGGAGGTCCTTCTCCGGTGGACTCTTAAGATCCTCTCATTATTATGACAAGATTTTAAGAGTCTTAAGCTTCTGTGTATATAAATATTATGATATATCAAAATTCTAGTTATAAAATAATGTTAGAAACAACAACGAAAGTAATTTGAATTACATCAGCTTCACGCTGTATCCCGCACACAGCAGGGTATGCAGAGGGAACCTTGTGTTAAGACATTCCGTTCCCCACTTTCTGCCGAGTTCTGGAGACATTGCTTGTTGTGTGACACCGACCAAGCGAAAGGGCGAAGATATGAAAATATAAATATAAATAAATATTTCACTTCCTCGAGTGGGGATTGAACCCACAACCAGTCGATTTTGCAGTCAAAATTTGTGCCCCTGCGCCACGACTGGCCTCAAATAATACTTATTTAGAAGAAATAATAATTCAGTAAAAAACTAGTAAAAACGTTCGGACATGTCAGTGTTTTTACTTCACGCTGTATTCCGCTCAAAGTCAGATTGAACCTAGTGTTAAGATACTCTGTTCCCATTAAAACACGTCAGTTTCTCACTCTCACACACGAATTTTGTAGACATTGCGTGTTGAGTTGCGGAACTCAACTCCGCATTTTGCCTCTTTAACAGAGCTCGGACATGAAAATATTAAATATTCCATTCTCTCGAGTAAAAATAGAACTCACAACTTATCGCGCTTACAGTCACACGCTGGTGCCTCTGTGAAACGACTGGCCCCGAATTTAATTTCAATACTACATAATTGTTTTATGAAAGCTTCGACGACCGTTTTCCGCCAGTCTCGGAATTTAATTACGGATAATGTCGCAGTAAGTGCTAATTATACTAATTATAATTATAGGTATAGTACTTTTGTAATCAGTGGAATGTTCATTTTATCTTAATAATGATAGTCAGGCTTTGTGGCGCATTCGGGAAGCATCTTGTTCTAGTGGTTTCTAATGGTGATGGTTTATAGCTGGATATTCCCTTAGAAAAATTAGTTATTTTTATTTCCCCGCTTTGGTATATAATACGCGGCGGCGTTGAGTTTCGTTCATAATCAATACGCAATGTCTCGAAAATTGGGCGGAAGGTATGGAACGGAGTATTTTAGCACTAGGCTTCCTCTATTGGGGGAAAAAAAGCTGCTAAGCTGTTTTATTATGATGGCCGGCTAGCTTAATTAAATACATTTACTAAAAAAAAATTATCTGACGAGGCCGGTCTTGGCGTAGGGACACACGTTTGAGATTGTAAACACAACTTGTTGTGGGTTCGATTTCCACTCGAGGGAACGTAATATTTTATTAAGAGGGTAGCGCAGCGTTGAATTCCATCATTCAAGACACAATGCCTCTAAAATTTGACAAAAAGTGGGAAACGGAGTTTTTCAACACTAGGTTCCCACGTTCTCTCTGCCTGCCCTGCTACGTCCAGAATACAGCGTGAAATATAAAAAAATATATAAAATGAGTAAACTAACTTTTACCTTGACCAAATGTAATTAACTATATGAAATTATGTATTTGATAAGTCCATTGTAAGTCTATTCAAGAAGTTAGCAACAGTTTGTGAGGAAAGGAAAACAACACAAATCATGACTACCTTACAACCGCACGCGGCGGCCGCGGTTACTTTGTACCCGTACTATGGGTTTTAGATGTATTTTTTTTGAAAATGCAATTTATTTCTTAATACTTTCTTTTTTTAGAAAAATATAAAAAAAATAAAGGATTTGAAACCGCGTTCCTTGAAAAGCGTTATTGCCTGTAAAACCCACTTTAACCGATTTTTATTGTACGTTGGTGTGGGAAGTTGTAATGTTAGTTACTTTAAAATGTTATAAGTGCTACTTTCTACTGCAATTGTAAATACTTCTACGTTTGAATGTCTTTTTTTAAAATACTTATTTTTTAACAACTGAAAAACCAACTAAAATTAAAAAATATTATGTTTTTAATTTTAAATCGGTTTAGTATAGAGAGGTTTGTACTTTCTGTAAAAGTTTATTGATATTTTTACATATTTTTGTGAATCAGATTTGGTATAATCTAGTATCATACAATTAAGTGATTGTACGATACTAGATGTCGACTTACCGCTTATTGAGACACATTCCACGCAGGGTATACTTACTATTATAACTTACTTAACTTCACGCTGTATCGGCTTAGCGGGCTTAGCGGGGTACTCAGAGAGAACGGTACGGTACCAAACGCTACGGTCTCCACATACCTCTTTTGCCTCATCAACTGTCATCAACCTCTTCATACATGCCCTCCGGCGGGTCCTCGTGATTTTTACGTGACCGTGAAGTGTTTTCGAAGGCCAACTGAGTTCTTCCCCTACTTTTCTTACCACTCACTTTTCCATCAACAAAAGCGATACTTTGAAACCACAACCACAGCATCTTGCCACAAATTACCTATATTATTAAATATTATATTCTACAATAGCCCATGAAACACATAGTAGAACACACGGCTACTAAGCGTTCCCCTTTACGCACGAAGTCACACAATTACGCTCAGTCGACTCCGACTCGCCGGATAATGAAGGGTCCGATACATATGCGAGTGTATTCCAAACAGTTTACTTGATGTGTCTCTCAAGACCTAAATTATTGTTTTAAATTTAAATGACTATATCATATATTATATGTCCTTTTGGTGCCAGTCGTGGCGCAGGGGCACAAGTGTGTGAACGTAAATGCGGCTGGTTGTGTTCGATCCCCAGTCGCGGAAATGAAATATATAAAGCTAAAGCAGTCGAGGCGCAGTTGTGAAATCTTTGTACATGACGGTTGAAATTTCGATTTAAATATAGTGAATGATGTTATGTAACATATTTAATAATTTCCTCCATAAATAAACTATCAAACGCAAGAAGTTTTTTTCTAACGCATGACTTGAATTTTATTTATATAAAATATATTACGAATATAGTAAAATTAGCATGTAAAGACAAATCTGATAATATCTCAAATATGTAAATCCGTTCAGCGGTTCTGGAGGTACGATGTAATAAAGAATATTACATACATATATACAAGATAAGAAGCTAAAGGCCGTTGTGACGGAATGGTCCCGTTCATCTGACGGTTCGATTTCCATTTAGGGAAATGAATTATTTTCATTACCCTGCTCTGGTTACAAGACAAACCCGACTTTGAGATCCGCCACTCAAGACGTAGTCTCAAAATTGGACCTTAGCGCCATAATATATATAACACTAGGTAAGGAACCTAGTCCTACCTACCCTGCTACATATATAGAGCGACAAGTATACAGTTAAAAAAATAGAAATTTAGTATTAGTAAATATAAGTTGTAACTAGCGTATAAGAATTTCGACGTATGGCTTAGTAATCAGAGCGCCTGCTCGGTTTCCAGGAGGCGCGGTTTCGAATCCCGCTACGTCACGAGTAAATAGAAAACATTTAAGTAACAACCTTATTACCTATAACCTTTTTATTATTTTCCACAAAAAATCCTATAAACCCATTGTAAATGAACCGTTCAAAATACAACAAGTGGCAAGTTAATTAGTCCATCGATCCCGAAGTTATTTCGTTTTCGTAATTATAAATGATTGAATAAGTTAACCGACTGCGCGTTAAAATGATTGATGGCAATAATACCCCCAAAAACAAGTAGCACCAACAAATAATAGATTATCGTGGATTCTGTTTGTGGTTGTGTGTCACACCGTTGATTAGAATATTTACATTTTTAAAAAAAACCAGCTTTATCCCACACACAGCAGGATAAGCTGAGGGAACTTAGTGTTAAGACATCATGTTCTCTATTCTATGCCGAAAATTGCTGCAATTCTCGAGGCATTCAGTGTTGAGTGGCGGAATTCAACGCCGCACTTTGTCTCGATACCAGAGCGAATAAATGAAAATATTTAATATATCATTTCCTCGAGTAGGAATTAAAATTATAACTTGTCGCATTTACAGTCACTTTTGTGCCTAAGCGTAAGCTGGCCTCAATATATTTTTTTTAATATTTATTAAATATATTTTTTTAACTATTTGTTACATAGTAATATATATATATCCCACACGCCCAAAGAAGTGGTTGTTGGATGTCGTGATGCAGGACATAAGAGTCAATAAAGTGACCATTGAAGACTTTACAGTCAGTGCAAAAGGAAGTAGGTTGAGCAGATTCTGGTAATAAATGCCGGGATTAATAATAGAAATATAAGTAAAATCAATCTCCTAAAGTAAAGGTAGACTAAAGGAAATCGCTAATTAGCAAGAACCTGAGGAAGTTAAGTTAAGAAACTACATTCCTATTAAGATACTTCCGTTTCCCATTTTCCATGTTTTAAGTGTGGGAACTCAACGCCCCATACCCCCTATAATACTTTTATTATGCTGCATTTGCCAACAGATTAATATCTTTTGATCATGAATACTACGTGGCTGTATGATAGGACGTCATCATCCCCTAGCCTCGTGGCCGTAAACAGAGCGTGGAATTATTTTAATTTTACATTTTCTTGAAAAATATACGTCCAAATTACATGTTATAAAAGCCGTAGATTATTTTCATAAAATTTCCTTGATGATGAAATAACTTTTGTTCGTAAGTTTCAATATACATGTGAAATAAAAATCTATGAAATAGCACCCTACAATTATCAATTATTTTTTGCGCGGTAGCCAGAAGAATTAAAATGTTAAGTTGAGTGGCTCGATTTGACTCTTTACCAGAGAGGGAAATAATAATAATTCATTCCCCTGAGTGGAAATTGAACCCACAACTTTCAAGTTAAAATTAAAATAAATAAATTAGCTTCACGCTGTATCCCGCACACAGCAGGGTAGGCAGAGGGAACCTAGTGTTAAGACACTCCGTTCCCCACTTTCTGCCGAATTTTGGAAGCATTGCGTGTTGAGTGGCAGAACTCAACGCCGCGCTTTGCCACGACACCAGAGCGAAGAAATGGAAATATAAATTTAAGTAAATATTTCATCTCCTCGAGTAGGGATCGAACCCACAACCAGTCGGTTTTACAGTCACACTTTGTGCCACTACGCCACGACTGGCCTCAACTTTCAAGTTGAACTTGAAAATTGCACCACGACGCTTCCATCAATCATTTTTTTATTTCCATGGTTCCCACAACTGTGTAACAGCGTCCCTTAAGCCTCAGGCTGTCAGTTGGCTACCGAACGCAGAATAAAACTCAAAGAAAATCACAAAAGAAGTTCCGTGTAAAGTTACAAAACGGGAATGGAAAAAGTTCCCTCATTATAAGAGAATTAGGGGCGGTCTAGAAAGGGGGAAGTATATTGTTAAATCCAACCACTTAGTCCCGCGAGCTTTGTAGGCAGCTCGAATCTATAATTTCATATTATTATTTCTGTACATTAGTACAGTATGGTACTTATATGCTACATTATAGGTAGGTACTACCTACACAATTAATTAGACTCGCTACAATATATGGGTCTAGAAATGTATTCAATTGTATAACATCTAAAACTTTTTGTAATTTTAAAACTAAATTAAAGGAATATCTTATAAAAATAAAATAGGATCTGACCCTGTATTGTAACTTTTTCAAATGTGGGTTGTGGGTACTTAACTCTATCGAAGCTAATATTACTAAATTATTTCAGTATACCCACTCTAACTGACATATGTGTATACTGTTAATTGAATATTTGATAAAAAAAATATATATATATCAGTTTCACGCTGTAATCCAGTACACAGCAGGGTAGGCAGAGGGAACCTAGTGTTAAGACACTCCGTTCCCCACTTTCCGCCAAGTTCTGGAGGCATTCCGTATTGAGTGGCGGAACTCAACGCCGCGCTTTGCCTCGTCGCCAGAGCGAAGAAATGAAAATATAAATAAATATTTCTTTTCCTCGAGTGGGGATTGAACCCACAACCTAGTTATTTTAATACCTATTTTAATACCTATTTACCTATTATTATTATAATACCTATTTAAACTAAGTAACTCTGTATTATCTTTAAGTGAAATGTAACTTCTTTTGAGAAATAAATAAACTCTTTAATATGGTTAAAATATCATTATTTTCTATTTTAAATAAAGTGTTATTCCACACTTTAAAAAAAATACTTATTTAGAAAACGTATAAAAATTTTAACGTAGCGGGACTCGAACCCCTTGTGACATTTTGAAAATGCAATAAATAAAAAAAAAACTAGTTACCGCCATTTTTCAAGCAAGCGAAATAAACTTCGTCACATAACGAAGAAATTCGGTACATTTTAAAGTTTTATTACAAAAAAGGTAAAAATACGACGAACGGCGCGAATAAAATTTGTGCTGTTTACTGACCTAATGCGGTTTCAATAAAAGTATAACAAATGTGGTTCAAGCGTTTCAAGTCTGGAAATTTTAGTGTGAAAGATGAGGTTCGCTCTGGATGCCCTGTCACAGATAAAATCAGTACCATCTTTGAGAAAGAGGAGCAACATCGACATATTAGTAGCTACGACATTGCTGAAGAACTGGATGTTGATCATAAAACATTTTTACGTCAATTACGAAAGTCTGGGTACAAGAAAAAAACTGTTGTACCCAATTGACATCAGCAACTGATGAGGATAAACAAGCTATTGAGAAAAACCGGCCGGAGTTGGTTAATAGGAAGGGCGTTAATAGGAAGGGGGCTAGGACTAGGGCTCTACCATGACAACACCAGACCGCACTCATCTATAGCCACGCAGCAAAAATTGAGAGAGCTTGGGTAGGATGTGTTAATGCATCCTCTGTATAGCCCTGACCTTGCTTCATCAGATTTTCATCTGTTTTGGGTCATTGCAGAACTCTATAGGAAGCATAAAGCTAACCTTAAAAGAACACTGTGAACACTACCTGTCTTTGATTTTTTTTATCAAAAATCTCAAAATTTCTACAGGAATGGGATCATGGCACTACCCATTAGATGGCAACAAGTCATCGATTAAAACGGCACATACATATTATAAATAAATAAAAAATTATACTTAAAAAATATATTTTTCTTTGTATGAACAATAGGTACGAAAATACTGACTGAAACTGACCTTTACCAGTGGATTCGCCTGCGTGGCCTTTGTCTCGACAATCAATATGATGTAATATATCCTATAACCTTCCTCGATCCATGGACTATCCAACACTAATATAATTATTCAATTAGAACCAGTAGTTTCCAAGATTAGTGCGTTCTACCAAACAAATTCATCAGCCTCAGTATATTATTATAGAAGTATAGATATAGGTACGAGTATATCTAAATATTTCCCTGAGTGAAATTTGATTTCTCTCCACTGCGCAGCTTTTTGCTTCATTTACATAATAATATTACTTAAAAACACATTTATTGACAAAACATAAAATGAACAGCGTCGTATTACAATAATAAATTTAACATTCTATAGGCAATATTTATACACGGAATACTCATTTTTTTATTATGTAAATAATAAAATAAATTGATAAAAGATATTATTGCAAGTAAATTTTACGTCAATATTTAACATTCACAAATAATTAAATTGCTCACCTTTGTTTCCTTTTGGAGGAGAATTTGAAAAAATAAATAACAACTTATAAGTGTACTTATTTAGAAAACGTATAAAATTTTTAACGTAGTGGGACTCGAACCCGCGCATCCTGGAAACCGACCAGGCGCTCTGACCACTAAGCCATATGTTCTCATCAAGCTACGTCGAAATTTTCATATGCTTGTTACAACTTATTTATGTAGTTAGCATCTCTGTAGGAAGATTTCTAAAAATTTCCGCTACCCAAAGATAATTACTAAGACTTATCGTCTGGCAAAAGAGAATGCTATTTATTAAATATTTTTAACCGAGCTGGTCGGTTTCCAGGAGGCGCAAGTTCGAGTCCCGCTACGTTACATTTTTTATACGTTTTCTAAATAAGTATTTTTCTTTCCTAAGTGTGGAATAACACTTTAAAGAATGTTAAGAATACTTATAAGTGTTATTTACTAAATATTTTATTTCTAAAATATCCTTTATTTCCATACATTATTCAATATAAAGACGAAAGGGAACCTAAACCAACGTTATGTCACCTCCAGTTCGATTCTTGACTAGGTTTTCTAGCCTAACATTCTATAGGATTACGGGATACACTATGAAGCCATTTTTTCATATTTAAAAGTTAAAAACGAATCTAGGTACAATTAAAGTTAGCAATGTGCGACTCTAAGCTGCTAGTGGCGTTGAAGTAATCCCACGTTGGATCCCGGCAACTTGAAAAATAGCTCTAACTTGTGATTGTACCGAGTTATCTGATATATGTGTACATTTAATTGCGGTTTAACTGGATATTTATTATGGTTACCGTTTCCTTGCGCTAGGATTTGGTTTTTAGAATAGTTCTTTCGCAATTTTTAAAGTAGGTTTAAGTGTAGGTATAGGGAAGTATTGTTTTCTTTTCAATATATCTTTTAAATACATATTAAATGTACATAATACAGTTTATAACTTAATGTATCTTCTGTTTTAAGCTATATAGGCAAAGTGAGCTAGTGAGGAGTCACTCAGTTTTTGACAATTAACTAAATATACAAATAATTGTTTTATATGGGTAGAAAAATAATTAAATAATATAAAAAAATTGCAACAGACGCCTTAATCAACACAATAACGATACTAATACTGATTTAATTTCTCCACCCTGTATAACTGATTGTTATACAGGATGGACCAATAGAGAGTTAACTTATAAAATGGCCAATACTTGGGCGCGGGTGAGTTCAGCGGGCGGTTCACAGAGCGATACGTTGCAATGATACAAAGCTTTTTTGAACCAGCGTTAAAGGACTTCTCTGGCTTCAATCAAAGAAGCTGGTTTCAACAAGACGGGGCAACATGCCACACCTCAAATGATTCTTTAGCGGCAATACGTAAAATTTTCGGCAATA